>LTAE01001117.1:46851-62080 GCA_001647135.1 Pontederia paniculata | reverse complement strand
ATATCATGTTACAGAAATCAGCTCAACAAGTTCATTAGTACAGGCTGAGTTCACTTAAAAATTTGTGATCATTCAAAATACTCTCGGGATCCTAGATTCAACAGACACTACTCAAGAGAGTAAGACTCATTGAAAACTAGAGTTGATGTGACTCAAGAAACTATGACTAAGAAGAATGATATGAAAGATTAGGAACAATCTCACCAAGAATGAGAATATGATCATGGAGGCCCGGTCAAGGTGAAATATCAATAATTGTGCAAAAACATGCACCCTTCTATCTCCCACGTTTCCCCATTAGTGATATTGATATGCTCAACTAGTCTTTCTTAAATTATGCTCTCGCATTATGGATCCACAAACTTGATGGTATGGTTTTTTGGGATTTGTGTCTCCAAAGAATGTTGATGTTCTTCGACTCTAGGTGGGATTTTGCAATGCCACTGTTTTAAAATTGTTGGTGCTTTAATCTCTTTGGAGGTTGTTCGATCCAAAGACCTTGTTGTTGTAATGATATGGACATTAGAAGGTGAGTTCCTCCTTCTGACTCGTCCATCTTCAATGGTATACTCGCTCATCTCCTTGATTCTCCATTGCATGGTACATATCCTTCTTTAGTTATTTCTTTTTGGCCGCCATCTCTTTTGAGAAGAGTAGCGATTGTGATATGGCCTCCTGAGAATTTCTAGTTGTTCTGGATTCTTGCCTTCATGAAGTGCAGCATTTTGGAAAGTTAATTGCGCAACTTGCTTCTCCAATGCTTCAAGTTTTGTTTCCATGGCTTTGGATTTAACTTGCACATCTGACAACTCAGGAGATGGTACTACCTAATCTTTGCATTGACTCTTCAATTGTGTCAACTCAATCTCCAAATTAGTGATAAGATGATCTTGCTTGAGGCATCTCTTTTCAATAGTTGTGGTCAACTCACCAATCATGCCCTCAATATTGACTATTGATTCAATCAATGATTTATTAGCCAGCAATGAAGTGATAACCTTGTCTGTATCATTGTTGTTTTCCATTAGCTCAGAAATCTGCTTCTCCAAAGATTAAATATGATTCTCTTGCTTAGAAAGTTTTGCCAACATTCCACTCATCACCTATGTGAGTATGGCTAGTGGGTCCATTGAGGGATCTTGTTGAGTCATTTCAACCATATTTTGACTTGATGTTGACTCCTCATGCTTAACAAATTTTCCTTTATCTTCTATTTTTGACAATGATTGTTGATTAAACTTTTGTTGCTTCTTTGCCATTGGAGATGGGTTGTTGTATGCATTGCTGAACATGTGATGTGCAGAAAATGTATCATGAAAAACTCACAACACTAGAAGAAATGTGAAAGTAACAAAAATAAAAAATAGCAAACATTAACTAGAATAGAAAGTTAATGAACTAATCTCCGGCAATGGCGCCAAAAATTTGATGCGTGCTAATTATGCAGAAAATATCGCTAGCAAGTGCACTAGTCGTATTAAGCAATATTTCATTGGTGAGTTGAGTATCGATCCCACAAGGACTAATATTAATTGTATCTATCTAATCTCAGCAACTAATGAGAGAAAACATGTTTGTGATAAATATGGATTCTTAACAGAAAATGAAAAAAAAGGAAAGCGAAGAAAAGAGTTTGATAACAAATCCATCTGAATTAGGATGATGCAAGATGAATAGGGACAGAATCAGTTTCATCCAAGTTCAATTAATGTTTAATTTAACTTAAATTCTTATGAGGATTAGGATCTACCTAAAGTATGATGCCCTCTCTATGATCCATCAACTATCTTAAAATTAAGAGACTTGACCATTCCTCTCTAGAATGCCAATTTAATCAACTAGGATTTTGAGATGCTTAAGATATATTTCTTAAACTATGTATTGTCCCTCTCTAGGGTACCAATATCACAGACCTCACACTTAAATATCCCTCTCTAGAGTGCTACCCAGATTTGTTATGCAATGCCTTGACTAATAATTCAAAAATTACTTATATTTTTCAAAGAGAAATAAGATTTTGCTATTCTTCCCCAAGATGCTAGCAAAGATTTACTCTCAAAGATTCATAAAAGAGCATTAAAATTCACATGCATACGCATAAGAAATTCAAGACTAAAACTAATTCAAAGAAAGGTTCACAACTTTCTCTCTTGCAATAATAATTCTTTAGAAAAGATTTAAAAATAAATTATAATGGAGTTCACCCAAAAAATTTGAGAAGAGAAAATTACAAAATAGAGATCAAAACATTGGGACGACGATCGTCTTCTTCACAGAATCTGCATAAATTCTTCTTCTTCTCTTAGCGTTAGGCTTCGCTCCAAGCTCTTTGTCTCTCACAATTCCTCTTCAACATCTTTCTTCAATTCTTTGATTGCTCCAAAAGCCCCTCTAGATTGATGCCTTCATATGATATTTATAGGTAGGAAGAGTCATGGAATAACAAACTTTGTTTTGAGAAGATTACGCTTAATTTGGGGTAAAAGTGGGTTTGAAAATAATTATTTAATCTTTTTCCGTAAATCGTCATGGCCAAAGACAGGGTTGTCACAGTCGTGACCGAAGAAAAGGGGGCGAAAAATGCAATCAAGAATAGTCATGGGCCGTGACATAGGTGTCACGATCGTGATCGAAGGTAAAAATGACTTCTGGAGTTGTCACGAGCCATGACAGGATTGTCGTGGCGGTGACCGAAGGTGAAACTCACTTCTGAGACTGTCACGGGCCGTGACTAGCTTGTCACTGCCATGGCCGAAGGTAAATTTGAGTTTTGGAATTGTCACGGACCCTGACAAGATTATCATGACCGTGACAAAGGCTGAAAAACCCGGGCAATTTTAGGTTTGTCATAAGCCGTGACTTTTCTATCATGATCGTGACTAACAACCTTGCATATTTGTCCAACTTAAAATCGTGATTATGGACTCATTTAACTCCGATTTGAGTGTCATTTTTTTTAATGTCTTTGTCTCTTTGTTCTCTTGCCTCTTAGATAATAAAATTCAATAAAATGAGAGTTTTATATTTTAAAATAAATAAATACAAATAAGTACATAAAATGATGCATGCGGTGTAGAAATGAGTGAAATTTGGACCTAATATGCTATGGAAAAACATGACTAATTTAGCACGCATCAAAATGCACTTGTCGTTATCAAGTAATAGTTTAAGATGAGTTGAGTTATCATTCCCATGAGGATTATATTCTACCTTAATCTAATCTCACAAACTATTGATAGGGGTACCTTGAATTGGAGAAAATTATTTTCTTTCAAAAGAGAAAATAAAAATAAAAGAAAATATTATATATATGACAATAGGAACTATGATGACATAACATTAGACTAGGATGAATAAAGATAAGAAGGAAAAAATTATATCAATTCTTAAGAGGATTAGGGTTCATATATATATGACTTCCTCTTTAGGATGAGTCAACTATCTCAATTCTAAGAGATAGACTATTTATCTCCAGGATGACAATCTAACTTAATAAGAGGGTTGAGATGCTTGAAGATGGATTCCCTAAACTATGGATTATTCCTCACTAGGATGTTAATCACACGGACTCCACGCGATGATATTTCTACAGGATGTTATCTACATGCGATATGCAATGTCATGAATAAAATTTCAAAGACCAAATCATGAATCAACAAAAACCATGAACATATTATTCCTATTTAGGATGACAACAAGATCATAATCTCAAAAAAATTATGAAAAGCGTTAAGATTCACATGCATACCCATAAGAGATTGAATAAACTAAAATTAGTTAAAATTAGTTTCATCCAGCTTTCCCTTTTACAATAAAATTTCTCAAAAATAAAAACCTAATTAGATACATGGGAGTTCATACTTTGAAAATATAAGAGAAGACGGGATACAATTAAGATCCAAAATAATTACACCTTCAAGACTATCATCTTCATAGAAAAATTCAGTTGCTCTTCGTCTTCTCTTCGTATAGGCTCTCCCAAACTTGAAGCATACCCTCAATGAAGGTTTTGAGGGTTATTTATATGAGGGACAGTCCTTGGCTTCATAAACTTTGTCCAATAGAAGATAGGGTTCAACTTAGGATCAGACCCATCGAAAAAACTATGTAAACGACCTTAAAATAATTGAATTAATCATCTCCCGTATTGTCACTGCCTGTGACAAAAATGTCACAACTGTGAATGAAGAATGTGCATGTATTTGGGGCATCGTTACGACCCATGACTCAAATGTCAAGGTCGTGACCGAAACGTAATATTTTCTTTCAGAACGTCACGGCCCGTTATTTAGCAATCACGGCCATGATCTAAGCGTCTTTAATCTTCCCATTATGTCACGGCCCGTGAACTGCCTATCATAGTCGTGACCAAATTGTTGCATATCAAAGTCAGGATGTCACGGCCCGCGAGTTGACATTCACGGTTGTGACTAAATGATCTAATACTATCACAACCCGTGATCAGATAGTCACGGTCGTGAAAGAAACTCTGTATTCTTCCATCTTGATGTCACGACCCATGACTCAAATGTCAAGGTCGTGACCAAAACGTAATATTTTCTTTCAGAATGTCACGGCCCGTTATTTAGCAATCACGGCCATGATCTAAGCGTCTTTAATCTTCCCATTATGTCACGGCCCGTGAACTGCCTATCATGGTCGTCACCAAATCGTTGCATATCAAAGTCAGGATGTCACGGCCCGCTAATTGACATTCACGGTTGTGACTAAATGATCTAATACTATCACAACCCGTTATCAGATAGTCACGGCCGTGACAGAAACTCTGTATTCTTCCATCTTGATGTCACGACCCATGACAAGCCTGTCATGACCATGACCGAACGAATTTCTATTAAATCTCCATCATTTTGATTCTGATTTTACTCCAGATTTTGATGATCTTCCTCCGCCATAGTGCCAACTATCCTAGACATACAAAAACACAAAGTTATGTAGATTCTGACTCCGAATACTCAAATGAAGTGAATTCATGAGTAAAATGATGCATGTGACGATGAAATGAACGAAAATCATACTAAAATTGCAATGAAAAGCATGACTACATTGGGAATCATCAAATAGTTATCATTGTGAAGCGAAGAGAAGAATGAAGAATTTATAATGATATGATAGTTAATTATATTAGGCATAGATCATCTTAAGATGGTAAGCTATGAGTTTCATATTAAGGTTAAAGGAATGAGTAAAAGATCAAATTTGGAATATTAAATTACTTTAACTTAATAAATCCTAAAGTTATGAATAATGAAGAAATTTTATTATTGTATAACTTATTTAGTCACGACACTAATTAAAAAATGTTATGTTTAAGTATATGAGCATATAATGGGAGTTTTAACAAAAAAATACTATTGTTCGATTAGGTTCTCGATCATAAACTTGCTCGGACGCGGGAGACTCGGCGAGGCCGAGCAATCGAGGTGAGTGGATTTCACAAACTTATATGTCCACATCGTAGGTGAACTAGCTTATTCATTCCTTAACTCATATGATTAATTATATAAAATAATGATGTGATTGTCCTCGAGCTAATGTCATATGATGTGAGATTCAATTTTTCGACGTTTTTCACGAGTTTCATGTGTGATTTCTATGGATTCAGATGTTGTGGTATTATTCTTTTATCACGGATTTCCAAATGTGTTTCTGTGCGATATATTATGAAATATGTGTGGAAATCTACATTTCAAAAATTTGAACTATGAGAAATATTATATAGTGACACATCATGCATATTGCATTAGAGCATGCATGATGGCTCGTAGTGTGACAAGGAGGTGACTTGTGATGGAGGAGGTGATTTAGCTCACTTAGGCGAGGCATATCACTCACTATGTGGGCGATCACCTTCATTGTGCGATGATATTAGATACAAATATTTTAGTCCTCTTAGGCGAGGCATATCACTCACCTTGTGGCGATGTCTCGCATTGTGAGATGATAGTAGATGGATATGTAGAGCTCGTATAGGCGAGGCAAATCACTCACCTTGTGGGCGAGGCCTGCATTGTCAGATGATAGTATGATGGAGATGTGGAGCTCACTTATAGACGAGGTAGATCACTCACCTTGTGGATGAGGCCTGCATTGTCATATGATAGTATGATGGAGATGTGGAGCTCGCTTATAGACGAGGTAGATCACTCTTTCGTAGGTGACAACTTACGTGACGAGATGACAGTTTCACCGAGGAGGCGAGGACATGGTGCAAGACTCGCAGGAGGCGAGGTGGTGACATGACACTTGAATATTGGATCATGCATATCATGTTTTAACTTTGCATTTGGATTGCAAGTACTTTACTGTGAAATAAGCTATGTATAATATGCTTATATGTTTAGCATTTAAGGTGGATTTTGTGATCGAATTTCCATATGTATTTGTTTTCTGATTTTCATATTTTGTGGATCTTATTCCTCACTGAGCTCTTTCATGAACACCCCAATATTTTATATTATATTTGTAGGTGAGGATGAGGAGATACTCCAGGAGGATGTAAGATTTCTTTGCATGCTCACGATTCACTTAAAAAGGAAAATAATAGAATTGTGTGTATGAGAGAGAGGAGAGGATGATTCATGTTATTGTTTTTTATTCCTGTTAGTACCGTAGACTTAACATATTCTTTCATGAACCCTTTGTGCCTATTTTATTTTTGTCGGTGTGGAGTATCATGAACTCCCATTTCAAACATTGGCTCGCTTACATTTGCTACTATTTCCATATTATAATGATGTGATTCAGGTTTAACCCATATTATTCTACGTACTTGATGTATGGATGAATTTTTAGCAAAGGTCATGCCAATTTTTTGGCAAATTCAAGAGTTTGTTTTAATATGGTCATTGTATCATAGAGTTTGAATTTGAAATAGTGAAATGCCATACATCCCCTTTTGATGTCCTAATGGTGGATTCGGGGCTCGACATGTTTTACATTCAATGTCACTCAATATGTTATGTTGGCAATTGAAGCATATCTTATGGCATAAAGTACATAGTGTACTTTTGAATACATGTAATGGTTACTTATATGGTTTACATGAACTCGACAAAGAATTGAAATGCTTCATTACAATTGTTCTATGATTTATATGGCATGATGAGGCATTTGCATCTTACACAGGCGTGCATTTGCATTACCCCTGTCAAGTTGATAAGTTTACCATTATATGTTGAAATACTTTATATATCTATATGATAAATTCTCAAAATGATGATTTAAGATTATTTGGACTTAAGTGTCATATGAATCAAAATCTACATTGTAAAAATCCAATGTGAGCCACCTCTAGAATCCATCAACTACTACTCTGGCAGGGTTGACATGATATCTTAGAAGGGATAATACCTTTGATCAGTTGACGATATGATATGTACATGCATCCAAGATTTTCATAAGCCTTCATATGACAAGCACAACATTGTTATGTTATTGTAATATTGTGATATTAATTATGCATATGATAATGTATTGATATATGTTAATTATTTATCATGATATGATATGTTTAATATTGTTTTACCCCAAATGAATATGTGATAACACGTGAGTTATAAGTTTTTAACTTACTGAATTGTGGTTTGCTCATATTGTGTTTTCATTTTCATATCACTAGGTTAATTTTCTGGTTGTGATTGGCGATAACTTGGGCAAGAGGTGTATATGAGACTTATATCTCCTATGTTTCTTTTGAAAGAACTTAGAGAGCTATTTTTATGTGTAATATATAAAAAAAAATAGTTGATCGTAATATGTGAAACTAGACTTGTATTTTATAAAAGTTAAATAGTTGCACTTGCTCTCAATGATCGATTAAAAATTTGCAAGGTTTGGTCATTTTTTATTATATTACTAACGAAACTATAGCACGTTCTTGATCATTCATGATATGTCGTGATCTACGGGATAAATCAAGGTTTAAACTGAGGACTTGACACTCCAAGTTAAACTATTATTCTTAAATGATCAAATTTCAAATATTATGATGAAGCCATTAGTTCGCTCCCAATTCCTTTTGTGCGGGATACTGATGATAGGAAATTTACTCTCTGTTTTTATATACAAAGACTACACTTCTTCATGAAATTCTACATCAATTACACATATTGCCACACATTTATATAGACTTTGCATCATTTGAAATTTCCTAGGCATATGTGCATATTTTTCACTCCAAAGACTATTTTAATGGATGTTCTGAATGATTAATATTTGAATTCTCCGGCAGAAACTTAGCCAAGGCCAAATGATAATTGTGCTGGAAATTGGACTTGGGGGTACCCACATGAATGTTCAAACCTTGATGCCACTATCTGTCAAATACTGCTAGAAGACAAAACTTGAAATAGATTCCTCTACTAGTTTTTGTAGTCCAAATGAAGAAGATTCTCCTGAAGCAAGACATATTGGCAGGAGTATGCAAGGGACAAGTGGCATCAACTGATTGGAGAAGGATGGAGGATAAAAGGCAAGAAAAAAGAGGGAGAAAGGGGGGCGCATCCGGGAGGAAAGGGGAGCCGCTGACATTGCTGAAGGGAAGAGGAGAACCAGAAGTGAAGAAGAAGAGGTTTCATGCTGAGATTTTTTGGAGTATCATTGGTTTTGATCGGTGATTCTTATCTTTGTTAATTTCCAATGAGGAACTCTTACTTTGACATGTTTGTGATGTGTGTAATGGTTGTTAGAGGCTAAACATTTAGGTCTGGACATGGGTTGATTTGAGAACATCCATTTGCTATTTGAACTTATCTTTTAATACATTAATATTTCCATTTGACTTTCCAATCTTCTCTTGTATTATATGTTTTCTATATGTGTTGGTTTTGATGTGGTGAGCTACTCACTGCCCTATTTTCAGTGGAGGGTTGAGATCGAGAGGGAGAACCCTTCCCATTGAGAATAAGTAACATGTAGTCCATATTTGTGATATTTTGTATGCATTGATTTTAATGTTATGAGCTATTTGTTATCATATCTTCGGTGGAGGGTTGACACCGAGAAGGAGAACTCTATCCATTGAGAATAAATAGTATTTAGTTCGTATTCATGTTATCTTGTAGTTGGATTGTTCTTCACATCTTGTTGTAACTCTGTCCCGAGAGGGAAGGATTTGTTACAAGGGCTCTACAAGGATCCGAGAGGAAGTAGGGTTTCTTGAAATGTAATTTTCATTTCAGCTTCAAGGGGTTGAGATCGAGAGGGAGAACCCCTTTGTTTAAGGGATCCATATGAGGCCGAGAGGTTCCAACAGATACCAGGGGCTAATTGAAGAGAGGTTCTCCATGGCATCGAGAGATTGTGTGTGAGAAGCCCCTAGGAATTTAAGTTCAAGCATTGACTACAAGAATAACTAGGTTTGTTAACTTACCATCCCAAGTCACAATTATTTGAGTTTCATAGAGTTCAAAAATGATTCTCATTCTTCATATTGGTTCTATTTTTTTGATTTTTTTTCAGATTTTAGTCCTAGTTTATCTAAATTTCTGTATAAAAGATCTTTTTCCTTGATTTTGGTTCGTGATATAATAGAGTTTTTGAATTATGAAATTCTAATTTTCCTGTGGATTCGATCCTAAAATACTACAAGGATAACCGTATACTTGAGGTTGGAGTTATGTGTTTAAGTTAATTTTAAAACTCGTTGATATATTGTTTCTGTCCTGCTGCCCCCAGGTCCAGAGCTGTCAAACCTTGACGTTCTGAAACCTGGTGCCACATTTTTTATACTGTACAAAAATTTCACTTCTTTCAAGTTTTTGGCGTCGTTGCCGAGGAAATTTTGAATTTTCACATTCAATTTTGTGATTGGTACTGAGTTGAATCATTCACTGTCGTTGTTCATATTTGAGTGTTATTGTTTATAATTCACTTTTCTTCTTTCAATTTGATTATTTTTCATTCTTTTTGTAATTAGTTCTTTCACATTTTACTTAACTTCAATCTTCCACAATTATTAATAGATACTGCACTTACCTCTAACTGTGTATGCCAAGCTCTAGTAGTGCAGAGGACAAATTGGGAGACTTTGATCTTGAAGTGGAGAGAAATTTCAGAATAAGAAGAAGAACACAAAGATAACTTTGAAGACGAGCTCAAGTTGCTAGGCAGCAGATTGAAATGACCAATCCCAAATAGACCCTTACAAGAGTTTTATACCCCCACAACTATTGAATTGAATTCACGAATAGCTAGGCCAGTCGTTAATGCAAACAATTTCTAACTGAACACAACCCTTATTGCATACTTGGACACAATCAGTTTGGGGGATTATACACAAAAGATCCAAATCAACATTTGATCACATTCTTGGAGATATGTGATATATATTCAAATGCAATGATGTATCAAGTGACGCGATTAGACTCAGATTATTTCCATTCTCCCAGAGGGACCGAGCCAAGACCTGATTGAGGTTAGTTGAACCTGAAACTATTAGAATTCGTGATGAGTTGGTGGCTTCTTTTCTATTAAGATTCTTCCCTCCCAAAAAGATAGTGACAATAAGGAAATAGATTACATCATTTCTATAGTGGGAGCATGAAAAAATCTATGAAGCTTGGAAGAGATTCAAAGACATGTTGAGGAGTTGCCCTCACCATGGATTTCAAAAATGGATGGTGGTTCAAACTTTCTATAGTGGATTAGCTCCAGCTAATAAGAGTTCTCTAGATTCAGCAGCTTGGGGTAGATTCATGGCTAAGAATACTGATGAAAGTTATAGACTCATTGAGGAGGTTACCATGAACCACCACAATTGGATGCAAGATAAGGTGAATAGACAGAAACCCCAAGCAAACATCGGCTCAGAAGTTGGAAATTGGGATCAGATTTCAGTTAAACTTGAGGAAATGGTCCAAAGAACCATTGAGAAAAATAAGCAGAATCAAAGTAACAACACTTCTAATTTGGGAGTATTTGCTATTAAAGTTGCCCCTGGCTACAATGCACCTACCCCCACCTGGTGTGACGGATGTCGATCACCAGACCACATGACCATTAGCTACAATGCTACAGGGTTCAATATGCAAGAAGTCCCTGACGAGCAGATGAATGCCCTGATCCCTTATGGTCAAAATCAACAATTGGGAAACAAAAATCCACAATCTTATAATCAGCCTTACCAGCAAGCTTCCCCGGGGATTATGGTACATCCCAACTTATCATATAAGAATCAACATTTTCAACAACCCTAGGGACAAACTCGAACTTTTAAGACAGCTATGTAGTTACCCCCACCCCAAGCCAACCCAGAGATACTTATCATTGCCGCATTCCCAATAGCAACAAATGGTACCAGCTCTAGAAAAATTTCACTTGGAAGTCATACTAGAACAATTATTGAAAAATCAGGAGCAACATGATGAAGTCATAAAGCAACATAGTGAGGCTATGAAGCAACAACATGAGGCAATTAAGCAATTGTCATTAGAGGTGGAAGGGTTAACTGTTCATAACAAAATCCTAGATAACCAAATAGCTTAACAAGCTAGCATGATCTCGAGACCACCAGAGATATTTCCTGGACAAACTGAAGCCAACCACAGGGAACAATGCCAAGCAGTCATACTTAGAAGTGGAAAACAATTAGAAGCCCCAAAGAAGTCTGAAGCTGGTAAGAAGGAAGCAGAGAAAACAGTTAATGAAGTATTTGAAATGCATGTCCCATCAGTTAGACAAACTACTATCCCACCTGCCCCAGTCAAGGAGAAATCCAAAGAAAGTCTACTTGTAGATCCAACCACATTGTCATTCCCTCATAGATGGATTAAGGCCCAAATTGAAAGAAATTTGCTAGGTTCATGGAGGTATTAAAAAAACTACACATAAACATACCCTTTGTTGAAGCACTGCAGCAAAGGCCTACATATTCCAAATTTCTAAAGTATATTTTGTTAAAGAAGAGAAAGATCGATGTGCATGAGACTATAACTCTAACAGAGGAAGCCAGTGCAGTGATTCAGAATAATTCATTCTTAAACTAAAAGATCCCGATAGCTTTTCGATACCCTACGCGATAGGAAATATGCATGTGAGTAGAGTTCTTTGTGACCTGGGGGCAAGTGTCAGATACCCTTGTCTTTATGCAAGCAGTTGAATGTTGGAGACTTGAAGCCGACTAATATAACCCTACAAATAGCTGACAGATCAGTAAAATACCTCCTAGGCATACTTGAAGATATACATATTAGACTGGGAAAGTTCTATATCCCAGCATATTTTGTGGTGCTTGACATGGATGAAGACATAAACATATTACTAATATTGGGCAGGCCATTCTTATCAACGGTTGGGGCAGTCATTGATGTAAGAAGTGAAAAATTATCTTTTTAGCTGGGAAAGGACAAGATTGAGTTTAATTGTGCACAAGCAATGGAGACACATTCTCATGACAATGTATTTGAAGATATTGAAGTCATAGAAGATGTGATTCAAGAAGTGTCAGCAGTCATTCAAATGGGAAATTGAGCTATGAACTTCAGTCTGTAGAAAAAAAAAACAATATGAAGACCTTGATCTAGGCAACTATAAAGAATCACCAATTTGCAACAGTCAATCGTCAGGGTGTGAAGATGACAGCACTGGTCTTCCCACAGGACTAACCCCCCAACCAATGAGGACCTCAAAGAGATAACATATATTTCTTCTAAAGTAGCATTAGTACTCCCCAGATAGAGATAGAACCCCTTCTTTATACACTCAGGAGGGATAACAAACTTTTGAGAACTCAAATGGCACGACAACATACCCTCTAGGAAATAGTTACTCCCAAGTTGGGTGTTCAGTTAGTTAACCCCAATTTTCCATCTCTACCCAACTCAAAGATTGTGGAGCTGCTGCCATCTAATGGATATAAATGAATGAGGAGACACTGAGTCGAGTCTAGGACTATAAATAATGACGCTTATTGAAGACAACCCAATCTAATAAGTTTTATTTTCTGTTTCTTTTGCTTTGTGTTTGCAGAAATCAAACAATCCACCTTCAACTGCCCCCGACTAAGGACGATCTATTCCCAGCTGAACTAGTAATAATTTCTATCAATGACACAACTTACAAGCTGGTCCCATCTCACCTTCAACCTTGACATGTTTCCCTCACTTAGATCAACACTGAGGACAGTGTTGAATTTAAGTTTGGGAGAGCCAATGGTATGATCATCTTTCTTAAAACTCTAACCGATTATAGTTGTCATGCCTACTTTTTGCTAAATGATCCCCTTTTGCAGTATGTAAACACTCTCATATGTTTTTCTTCTTATCATACCATGATTTTGGCATAGAAATTTCCGCTCACTCAACCTAGAATTAGAAGACATTATGCAACCATTCTAGTCTTACAGTGTCTCCTTGTTTTATTAGAAACTTCAGTCATTCCTAAACTAGATAGAACCAGAAAACATAACTGCCTCGAAGTGGAACCAAAACTCCTAGCAGCTATAATGATACCCTGGTCATGCTAATATCTAGTATTTAACAATCCTTGCATCTATTGTTGGTTTATTTTCAAACAACATCTATGTGTATTCTTCCAAAAAAAGGGGTTAGTAACCCCGTTCAAAAGAAAAAAAAGAGAAGGGTTAGTAACCATGTTTGAAAAAAGAGAAAAATTTTGGATTAGTAACCCAGTTTGTAAAGAAAAAAAGGGACGAAGGGTTACTAACCCATTTCTATTTTTGAATAAACCAACATCAATCCTACATCTCTTATCAAGGATTGTAAGTCTAGAGAAATGGTTGTGTGAAGGGGTCATCTAGCTTGCATCTTCATGGGTGCATAGGCTGGAGTTTCAGTTGTTCTAGGAGGAGGCTAATTGGCTAAGAATATACAACTATGACTGAGGATCTAACCGACTAAGGAGAGTTGTGTAAACTATTATGGGTTCATAGTGTGACTGATTTGAAATACATTTCTTTGGCCCTAAAATTTTCTAGTTCTTTGCTTGAGGACAAGCAAAAGCTTAAGTTTGAGAGAATTATGATGACAGAGAATTTACTCTCTATTTTTATATGCAAAGATTACACTTCTTCGCATCAATTACATTGCCACACATTTTTATAAACTTTGCATCATTTGAAATTTCCTAGGCATATGTGCATGTTTTTCACTCCAAAGAATCTTTTAATGTATGTTTTGAATGATTAATATCTGAATTCTCCTGCAAGAACTTAGCCAAGGTCAAATGACAATTGGGCTGGAAACTAGACTTAGGGTACGTGCGTGGATGTTCAAACCTTAACGCCACTACCTCCCAAATGCTTCTAGAAGACAAAACCTGAAACAGATTCTGCAGATTCCTCTATCAGTTTTTGTGGTCTAAATGAAGAAGATTCCTTGGAAGCTTCCAAACATACTAGGAGGAGTATGCAAGTGACAAGTGGCATCAACCGATTGGAGAAAGAGGGAGGATAAAAGGAAAGAAAAAAGAGGGAGAAAGAGGGCCGCATCCGGGAGGAAAGAGGAGCTGCCACCATTGCTCAAGGGAAGAGGAGAATTAGAAGTGAAGAAGAAGAGGTTTCATGCTGGGATTTTTGTGGAGTATCATTGGTTTTGATCGATGATTCTTATCTTTGTTAATTTCCATTGAGGAACTCTTGTTTTGACATGTTTCTGACGTGTGTAATGGTTGTTAGATGCTAAACATTTAGACATGGGCATGGGATGATTTGAGAACATCTATTTGCTATTTGAACTTATCTTTTAATGCATTAATATTTCCATTTGACTTTCCAATCTTCTCTTGTATTATATGCTTTCTATATGTGTTGGTTTTGATGTGGTGAGCTACTCGCTGCCCTATTTTCAGTGGAGGGTTGAGAACGAGAGGGAGAAACCTTTCCATTGAGAATAAGTAACATGTAGTTCATATTTGATATTTTGTATGCATTGATTTTAATGTTTTGAGCTATGTGTTTGATGCATGCGTTTTATAACATATTTTAGGGTTGTATTAGGCATTATTTTAAGTCATTCTGTTAATGCATGCATCTATTTTATATTTTATTTGATTATATTCTTTCAAGTCCGAAATCTACTCTTGTTTGGTATATTTTGTAGGAAATCACATGGAAAGGTGGAAGAAGGATTGAAATCAACAAAATATTACAGATGGACTTGTTCAGGAGGAAGAAAACAACAATATTCAGCCATCAGGGGCCGTGATGCGTCAAGGAGCAGCAGCGCCGATTTTCCAGTTCATACGTTAC
>LTAE01001117.1:26440-41473 GCA_001647135.1 Pontederia paniculata | reverse complement strand
CCTTTGAAGAAGGAGATAGTGAACTCCGAAGATCTCGTAGGAGAAGATTGGAGCGGGGACGTAGGCCAAAGAGTTCGGCTGAACCTCGATAACAAACCTTGTGTTTGTTATTGTGTTTGTTCTTCTCTTTACTCTTCTCCCTCTATTTGTGTTTATATTCATTTATATTTGCTTCCGCTGAACACAACACATCTAGATTAAGTTAAGAAGTACGAGAGATTTTAAAACACCAATTCACCCTCCCTCTCTTGGTGTCATTCCAGATCCTACAATCTTGGGGGGGCGAGGGTTGGAGGTAACATGGAACTAATCAACTTATGCAAATTCTCCAAATATTATATCACTAGTTCTATCATATTGTCATAAATTATATTATGATAGGTTCTATTACAGTAGTTTAGATATTACTGTCAAAACCAGCACAAATATGCCATTGTTGCAGCTCATGAACAACTCAATCTTGATAGAAGATAAGAACGCATGAAAAAGAAAGAAAAGAAATTGGGAAAGTTTTGATATGAGATTTCTATTAACAACCAACAAACAAGTTTTCTAACTCTCTTTTTATAGGAATACTTTGTAACGTAACGCCTCTAACTAACTTATAAAATAATGTTATAAAAAAATGTTACAGACGCTAAAGTAATAACAAAAAAACTGCTTCAGCTGACTATGTCACACAAACACTTCTACACCTAGAGATGCACCACGTGTTGGGCCAGCCGGCCTGACACGTGCCGTGCCCAGGCCATCCCGTGCGTGCCAGCTCATTTAAGATTTGGGCCCAACACGGGGCCCGGTAGACCGGGCCCGTTCGAGATAGCACGATGAACCCATTTTCCTTTTTATTTAATCCGCGGCCAAATACACTACCACATGGCATACATACAAGAAACAAAATATATAGGAAAATTGGGAGAATTTGAACCTAAGACCTCTACATGCAAATACAAATCACTTAACCACTAAAGCACTGAAACACTTTTGTTATATTCTTAACATTTTTTTTATTTATTGACTGCAGTTACTAGAACATATACATAGATATATACATATATATATATATATATATATATAATTTTCAAAGGCCATACAAGTTTTCTTTTATAATAAAAGTAAAAAGTGATTAATTTGTAAGGTGGCAATGAAGGTGCCAAAGTCATTCGTGGACGTACCCCCACAGCCATATGTTATATAAAATAATTATAATGTACTAAATTAGTATAATATAATAATATATGATTATAATACTAGTATATAATTATGTAATAACTATATACTTATAAGTTATAACACTATAAACATAAACTATAATGACTATAGGTTATATTTATAACTTATAAATATTTTATATGAAAACTAAAAACGAACAAGTTATAAACTATAATGTTATACACTTATAAATTTGTAGTTTTACTCTTATATTGGTTATAGATTTCATAATTTATATACTTAATTATGTATGTATTTATGGTTCACTCTTATATATCGATAGATTAAATTTTAAAGGTGATTAAGATATTAACTTTAAAAAGTAAAAGAAAATGATGGCCCGTTCGGCACGACCCGGGTCGGCACGGCCGGCACGACCGAAATCATGCTGGGAAGTGTTTTTGGCACGTCACGATACTGTAGCAGCACGACACGGGCATGAGCACGGGCACAGTCAAACACGAGTTGACCAGCATGAGCACGCACGAAAGTCTATCTCTATCTACACCCCTCCCCCTCAAGTTGGTACCTAATGGACATCTATCAGTCCCAACTTGGACAAGAGATAGTGATGCTGATAACTTCCCAAAGCTTTAGTTCGAATATCCGCTGCTTGATTCTTCGTAGAAACACGAAGCAATTGGCTGAGGCGTTGGAGAGTTGGATTCTCAACCATCTGAAGTGCCGCTTGACTATCATAGAAAATAGATGATTCTATATTTCAATATATGCGTTAAATAATCGGTCAGATCATTTCTTTTACTCAAGCTTCTTGAGTGATTGGTCTGATTTCTTATTTCTTAATCTCGGCTCTATTTTTTTGGATTTAAGATTCAGATCTGAAAGGTTTTTTAGTACTATTTGATCTACAATTGATTTTATTACAAATTGGTTATGATGAACGTGAATACTTCTTCATCTGCCACCAGTAGTTCTTCATTTGTGATTAGTATTGATATGACAAGCTTGTTTTTCTTGAATTCTTCAAATTCACCTGGCTTAGTCTTAGTGCCACATCAATTAACATATTCAAGCAACTATCAATTGTGGAGTAGTTCCCTTTATAATGCTTTGTTAGGAAAAAACAAGCAAGGATTTGTTGATGGCACTTGTACTTTGGACTAGTTCGGTGAGACATTGCATTTCTAGTGGAAAATATGCAATGCATTGGTTGTCTCCTGGATTACAAGCATTGTAGCAAAAGGCTTAGTTAGTAATGTTACTTACAAAAAGGATGCTTATGTGGTTTGAGAGATCTCAAAGAGAGATTTAACAAAGTCAATGGAATGACAATTTATTCTTTGCAAAGTGAGATATATACTATTACTCAAGGAAATCTTTCTGTTGTTTTCTAAGCTAAAGTTGCTTTGGGAAGATTTATCATTCATGGTTCCCAGTTTGCCTCCTCTGGATCACTTGTAAGATTATTTTGGTTATCTCTCACAACAAGAATTGTATAATTTCTTATGGGATTGAATGAAAGTTTTAGCAGTGCTAGGTCTCAAATTCTTCTTATGAGTCATGTGCCTACGATCAATCGTCTATTCTCTTATAATTGAAGAAGAACAATGACATTGGAGATCTAATTCTGAGTCTAATATTCAAGAACAAGCTGCCTTTTTTTGTTCAAAGATGCAAATTCAGGGAAAACAAAAAAAATATTATAGTATAACATGTGAATATTGAAAAAGCTTGGGCACAAGAAAGAACAATGTTATTGCTTAATTGGTTTTCCTCCAAGTTTTAAGTTCAACAAAAAGAAGTATCATGACAATGTTGCTACGCGTAATGCTCCTGTAGAATCTGATGACAAAGTTCCTACTGCTTTTGAACACGAAACACAAGTGTTTACTGAAGAATAGTATAAGCAAATTATGTCAATGCTAAGTAAAGGAATTGGAAATTCTTCTTCTGAAGCAGTTGTCAACATGGCAGGTAATAGTGGAGCTATTGCTCTTAGTTCCACACTTTCTAAAACTTTTTGGATAATAGACATTAGAGCTTCAAATCATATGACCTCTCATTTGGAATGGTTGACTGATATAAAAATAGTAATAAGGGCACAACTTTGTTACTTTGCCTAATGGTAACATTTCTAAAGTCACTCACACATGGAAGTTTTCTATCACACGAATGCAATTAACAAATGTCCTATTTGTTCCATAATTCAAGTTAACTTAGTCTCAATATCTCAGCTTACTATTGATTTATCCTGCTCAGTGAAGTTTACCTCTAATTCTGGTTTCCTTCAAGACCACTTTAGTGGGAAGGGCAACCTGATTGGTAGGAAGGACAATGGTCTCTACTATCTTCTTAGCTCAAAAGATCTAGTTGTTGGAGCCAATGCTGTTCAAAATTGTTTTCCTTCGGATTTGGAGTTGTGGCACAGAAGATTTGGTCATTTGCCTGTAGAGAAATTGAAGTTTGTAGCTTCTTTGGAATCTTGTAATAAGAATTTAGTTTTTCAACCATGTTATGTTTGTCCTTTAGCAAGACAAACTCAGTTTCCTTTTCCATTTATATCTAAAGACAAAACAACAAATGTTGTAGAGCTACTTCATATTGACACTTGGGGATCTTACAAAGTGTCTACTCATAATAACAAATGTTTTTTTTTCCTTACTATTGTTGATTATCTGAGCAGATTAATTTGGGTGTATCTATTACAGCATAAGTCTAAGTGTTCTGATGTTTTGCAGTAATTTATTTTATTCTAAGAAAGACAATATGGTACCCAAGTTAAAACAAAAAGATCTGATAATGGGATAGAATATATCAATTCTAAGTGTTCATCATTTTTCTCCAGCAAAGGAATCTTACGTCAGACTACCTCTGTTTCTACTCCTCAACAAAATGGTGTTGTTGAGAGGACACATAGACATATATTAGAAACTGCTAGAGCTATTATGTTTCAAGCTAAAGTTTCTATTATGTATTGGAGAGAAAGTGTACAAGTTGTCGTTCATCTCATAAATAAGATGCCTTTACAAGTGCTAGGTCATTAATCACCACATGAAATATTTTTAAAACTAAACCATATGTGACTCATCATAAGGTATTTGGTTTCCTTTGCTTTGCCACAAATAAGAATGTTACTAATAATTTTGGTGAAAGGGTCATTCCACGTGTGTTTCTTGGTTATTCTATTGACTCATAAAGGATACAAAGTTTTGCTTTAAAACCAATCAACTCATGGTCAGTAGAGATGTCAAGTTTCATGAATCAATTTTTCCTTTCGTAGTCTCCCAGAATTTTTCAAAGCTTAAACAACTTTTTTGTCTATAGTCTGATGGTCATAAAAAGTACACTTTTACTCCTCAAGATGGTGATAATTATGATACTCGTCTTTTTTTCTCAATCTTATAATTCTCCAGTCACTGATAATCAAGTTATAGATACTCATATTCTTGATACTCATATCACTGGTTCTCAAGTTGCAAATGATCCATCAAATTCTCCAATTGATGCAGATAACTATTCAGCTCCAGCTATGCCTTCTGCTCCTGATAATTTAGTGCCTATATCTACAAAAACTCATAAAACAACCAGAAAACCTCATGTTTGGATGTCAAATTATATAGATTCTGCTTCTACTCTTTACCCTTTGTATAAATATGTTTCGTCTTAAGCCTTGACATCCAATTACAAATCTTTTTTGAGTTCCTTAGAATCAATTCATGAACCTACTACATATCAACAGGATGTAAAGGATCCTACATGGATTGATGCTATGAATACCAAACTTAATGCTTTAGTTTATAATGGCACCTGGACCATAGTTGATCTTCCACCCAATAAAAAGCATGTTGGTTGCAAATGGATTTATAAGATCAAATTTACTGCAAATGGGCAAATTGAAAGATACAAGACCATATTAGTGACTAAAGGATTTAACCAAAAAGAGGGTATTGATTATCAAGAGACCTTTTCTCTGATTGTAAAGGTTGTGATAATTAGATCATTTCTAATCTCTGCAGTTCAGCATAATTTGTATGTTTCTCATCTTGATGTTACTAATATTTTCTTGAACGACGATTTGTTTGAAGAGGTTTATATGGAACTTCCTAGAGGCTTGAATTTTAATCATTCTTTATTGACGGGTAACAGTTGAAAAGTGTGTAAGCTAGTTAAGTCCCTATATGGCCTTAAACATGCATCTCACCAGTGGAACATTAAAATTGCAAACATACTTTTGGAGTTTGGTTTTTCTCAGAGTCGTGATGATTATGCACCCTTTACAAGGTCAGATGGCTCTAACTTTGTAGCTCTTCTTGATTATGCGGATGATATTCTCATCACAGGAAATAGTTCATACTTAATTCGTGAGACTAAAGTTGCTCTCAAATCTAAGTTGAAGGTTAAAAATCTTAGGGATGTCAATTTTTTGGATTGGAGGTTCTACAGTCTCCTAAGGGAATGATCTTGTCTTAGTGGAAATATGATCTTCAGTTACTTGATGACATGGGTCTCAATTGAGCTAAGCTGACTAAAAGCTTAAATAGAGATAGAAAGAGATGTGCTACCAACAATCTTAAAAGTTTAAGCCGATAGAAAGAACAATACATATTTATATTTATATTCTTAATACTCCCCCTCATGTGTTGTGTTGGTGCTGACAATTTTGATTTAGCCCAAAGCCCAACACGTGGACAACTAAGCTGCACCTTAGGACATCTCTCTCTGATACCATGTCAAAACTAGCATAGATCTGCCATTGTTGCAGCTCATGAACAACTAAATCTTGAAGAAGATAAGAATACAAGAAAAGAAAAAGAAAAGAAAATTAGGGAAGTTTTGATACGAGATTTTTATTATCAACCAACCAACAAACAAGTTTTCTAACTCCCTTTTTATAGGAATATTTTGTAATGTAATGCCTCTAACTAACTTATAAAACAATGATATAAAGAAATGTTAGAGACACTACAGTAATAACAGAAAAAATTTCTTCAGCTGATCATGACACACAACACACTTCTACAATAACCATAACATCTTTATGTTTATACTATCCTTATCATATTGTATCACACTCGGTATAAATATGTATAATGCAAAAAAAATTACATAATTGAAGTTTAGAAAGATCAAAACATGAGATGTGAGTTACAACATACTTTGAGATAAGCCAATTTATTTTATATGAAGTGGAGACTTCATCAACAATGTATAAAGGTTTGTTATAAATGTATTTTGTCTTTTGTGCTTATTTCGGCATTAAGAAATTCTAACAAATGAAATCAAATTCAAACTTTAATCTTATAATATTTTAAATGGAGTTTACACAATAAAGTTGTTGCAATATATTAATAAAATTGTCATAATTAATTCCTATATTTTTGAATTTTTTATTAATGATTTACTTTTATAATTTAATTATTTATGTTAATGTTCATTTTAATTTTCTTTGTCTTCTTGATATATATGTTTCTTCGCTTGCAAAGAACATGACAAAACACCAATTAATGGGTTCTTTTATGGGCCATGATACTGATAAATAGAAATAAAAATGCATAGGAATTGGATACCTTTATTAATTCACAAAATAGGTTATTGACATTATAACGTGTAACTATCCTTGATATTATGATCAAACGAAGACCCATTAAGCTGAGAAGATTCTTTTTATTTCAAACTCTTTTTATATGTTAAACAAGTGAAAAAATATGTATAATTAAGGTTGTGTTTATTCAAGGAAAAAATAGGACAATATTAGAAATTTAGGATAATTAACTTTTGCGCTATCGGCAAATATTTTTTTGGATGAAGAAATGTGCTTTTTCTCCTCAAAAGAAATTTTTATGTTGAATTTCAATTTCTAAAAAAAATTTTGTTACATAATCAAACACAAAAAAAATAATATATTTATTTTTCATGGAGAACTTATTTATGTAAACAAGCGTTCTCTAAAACTAAAATAACACTTATTAAAACTAGTAGAGGACACGAGCTCTGTTATGAAATTATTTTGGGACTACTTATTATATTTTTTTATTATTTAATTATAAAATTATTTAGTGTTTGGTAAAATTAATTCATATTCATGAGCACAACTCATTATTAAACTATCAAAAAATGACGCCCCATCTTTCACTTTGATTTAATTTTTATCTTTATTTTTGTTTTTTGTCCTTTACGTTGCAAAAAAATTTCACAACTTACCACAACATTAGAGGAGATACCTTTTTATTTCTCTTCTTTATTTCTGATTTATTTCATACTTTTATTTTGCCGCTGAAAAAAGTCATATTGTGCAATATTATTTCATTTATGATAAAATTTCATAATAATATAGAGAAACATATGTATGACAGACTGACAACTCTTAGATGTTCTCTTATATATTGATGTGGAGCCTTGATCCTAACATTTAATGTTAATTTTTTTTGCTTTACAAAGTAAATATTACATGATGATATTTGAAAATTAGGTCTACAAACTATCTGACATAGTACAATTGGTAGGTGCCTACTTCCACCACTTTATGTTCAAGCATAAGCCTTTCATTATGAACTCCAATAAATGATGACATGATTAATATACTAATTTCTTAAATAATAAATTAAAGGGCACTCAATTACGCAAGATAACAACTTGCAACCTAGGAAACAACAACAAAGAAATACACGCTTGATACTGATGTTGACGAGTTGTAAATGCATTAACTATTTCCTATCCCAACAATGAATGTTGTATATATGCCTCTTAATGATTAGGTTGTTATATATCGAGTTAGTAGGTCGACTTGACCACCGATCGTGGATGATGGCTAGAAGGACCGGATTGACATTTTTTAGATCATTTTCTTTTGTCGATGTCGAAAGAT
This sequence comes from Pontederia paniculata, assembly GCA_001647135.1. NCBI lineage: Eukaryota > Viridiplantae > Streptophyta > Magnoliopsida > Commelinales > Pontederiaceae > Pontederia > Pontederia paniculata. The sequence continues at coordinate 33,435 of LTAE01001117.1, read as the reverse complement.
GAGAAGGTCATGGACAGGACCATGGAGGTGCTAGCAATGACCATGGATGAGGGCAATCTCCGATTGTGCCAAGACACAGCTAAATGATTTTCCTCTCCTTAATCCAAACAAAATTAGTTATATTTGTTTATTCCATTGTTTGTTATCACATAGAGATCTTTGGTAACCAACTCTTGACTTAGAAGTTCCTATATCACATAAAAAAGATAAATAATCATTATAAGAACAAAAACATTAAATGAGATGATCATATACGTAAGGAGGGAAGTTTTCGATTGCATGATTACATAGAATTGACAAACTAATTAGGGGTTAAGAGCATGCATCAAGATCTTGCAAAGGTAGATTCTGGGCATTGGTGCCTCCATATGAACTAAAAGATAAATTCATTTTGAAAATAAAATGGAAAATTGATAGTTTTTACAAATTGTTGATTCACATTAGTTAGAGTCTATTAAAACAAAGGGCTTAATGGAGGTGTAGCTTACTTAAGTATGATACATTGTGTCTTATATCTTATGAATCATTGGATTTGAAATTTATGATTAAATATAAATAGCCTATTTAAAATTCATATTTTTTTACTTTTTTTCAACCATAGATTTCATATTCAACCGTCCATAAGATAGGACAAAAGGTGTACCCTACTTCCATGAAATCCTAAGATAAATATACACATATTAAGGATGAATGTTTGTTTTGCCCTTTAAAATATTCACATATATAAATTCTTCATTAGATAAAACTTCAAAGAGGTTTGATATATCGGTAAGCCTAGTTGTAACTTTATGACTTCATCATGAGACAATAAAGTATTTCATAAAGAAGCATTTCTTGATTAAAAAAAGTCAACATTAGCACAAGTAGAGGTACCATCAAGATCCAATGGTGGATCCAAGAAACTAACTTTATTTTGATGATGCCATGATTATCCCATCTTTAGTGTTTGAATCAATAATCATCATATTTTGATCAAATAGTAAGTTTATATGGGTAAACATTTATTGGGTTTCATATTCATTTTTACATATACTCTATCATAAAAAGATGAACACAAATAAACATGAACACATATCTTTGTCCAATGTCACACATATATACATTGGGGATATCAAGAAAAACTAATCGAAAGAAAGGAGCACTTACTTTATAGGTCTTGACTCGCTCACCAAGCTTGATTATTCCCTATGCATGCATCATGTCGTTTTTACCTCTTCATACTGATTATCTCTTTGAACTACAATTCTTATAAAAGTAGTTGTGGAGAAAACAACAAGGACCTCATTTGAATGTGAGAGAGTTAGTCGGGTCACCACCTTATTTATAGCATATCCAACTATAAATGCATGAATATTGGCAATTGTCTATTTTACATCCCATTCAGCCTGAAATGCATGAATCATCAACCAAACATGATTGTCTGGCAGACATTATGTTTACAATGCATCCAACTATAAATGAAGGATTCATTGTCAAAACATGAATGATTAACCCTCAATTTCTAATTCATTAAGATATAAATGCATTATTAGCTATTTAACCATAAATGCTTGACAAACGTTTCATTTATAATTCATCCAGTTGTAAATTCACAATTCTATCCAATCATTATTGCTTGATATTCATTATGTTGTATAGTTCATCCAACTATAAATGTAGGATTCGTTGTGTGAGCATGAATGCTTGACAATCACCATCCTATTATAATTGATTCATGTACATGATCCTTTGTTTAACCATGAATCCATGATAATCATCCCATTTTATATTTTATCCAGCTATAAATCCATGATTCATAGATAAAGCATGAATGCAAGATTAGTTGTCCAATCATGAAAGCTTGGTGGTCAACAAGATTTATAATCCATCAAATTATAAATATAAATGCATGATTAATTCGTTGTAGAATACTGAATGCTTTAAAGTCTTTATCTTATTGTGTGCAAAGTGGTTATATATATTCTAATCTAATTGGTTCCATCCATTTTGACGCATGATGTGAAAAAATTGTAGCGATAAAGATAATAAGTGCATAAGTAATAAAATGGTAAAAAAAAGTGTTGAATTCATGAGGAATAATCTAATTCTATCTTCTAACCTTGTCTATTAATGGAGGAATAAAAAAATTAGATCGATTTAAAAAACAAAATTATAATTTTGAAATTTAGACAAAAAGTGTTCCATTAGATGAAAATAAAGAATTATGGAGAAGTTAGAGTTATTGTCAAGTTCCCATCATAATGTTTTTGAATTGACAATCGACCCACTTTATAATCCATCAAATATAAATGCATGATTTATTCATTGTCCATGCATGAATGATTTCAAGTCTCGATCTTATTGTGCATAGCTGGTATCTATATTCGACTTTAATTGATACCATTTTGATGCATCATGTGAAAAATCTGTAGCGATAAAGATAACAATGACATTAGCCGCACAAGTAATAAAATGATTAAAAACTGTCGAACCCATAAAGAATAATCTAATTTTATCCTCGAACCTGAGGAATAAATGAATTTAGATTGATTAAAAGACAAAAATATAATTTTAAGATTCAAACAAAAAATCGCGCCTTATGATGAAAATAAACAATTGTTAAGAAGTTAGAGTTATTATCATGCCCCCCTTATATTTTAAATTGACAATAAACTTGATTGAGATTCTATGATGGAAGTTGTTTTTCAAATGTAGAATTCTAGTCAAAGACTTACCTGCCTTATTTCAAGATTAAACATAAGTAGTTCAACTAAAATAATTCATATTCTAAGATAAAGTGCATTATGATGCACATATATGTTATTAGTCACTAAACTAATTGAACTAATAATTCACAAACTGAATTTTCAACTAAATAACTCAAGCAGGACATGCACTACTAGAAAAATGCTGGAGTTATGTTAGAAAATGGACAGGTCCAAACTCAAAAGTGGCATAAGTTAGGGTTAAAAACGTCGGGTATGAATATATAAACACAACCAGAATTCCTAGGAAAATAACTTGTGTTGTAACTTCCTGTGAAGATAACTCATAATTCAGAATAAAATATTGCAAATATCACATCAATTATACCAAATCGGTTAAAACTAGCATGATGATTTTTTTTTCGATAAATGCATTAAAACTAAAAGCATGTTGATAAACTACATAACTAAAAATAGATTCTAAGAAAAATAGGGTCCAATATAATCTTTTCCTAACAAAAGAATTACTACGCAGTAGGCATATTGAACAAATAAAATAAAAACTCATATTGAATTAATGAAACTAATGACAAACTCAAGGTCTCTACAACAAGTTTTCATTTAGTAAATGTCACAGAAGAACTCCTTCGCTCCCCTAGATCTTTGTAGCACTAACCATGAACTCTCTCTTTAGATGGCTAGGCATGTGAGACTAAAATTCAGAAATTATGAAGGATCTCTTATTAAGGTTGTTATCATATCATATTTATAGTGTAAAGTCGACTCATAGGGTTTCACATCTATTAGTTGTCGAATGTCCTAAAGAATAAGTTGCAAAGTGTCTTAATTATGAGACAACAGAATCTCATTGTATGTCAATTTGATATGATAACTTAGGTAACTTCAAACTGAATATGATATTTGAAACACGGTTTGCATTAGGTGGAACACAACCCACATTGGATAGTTGGTTCATATTTCATATTAGTTTCAGGTTTGATTTCCAATTTAATTCTATTTAGCTAGCACGAAGTCTCTAATTTGTCTATCTCGAGAGAGAAACATAGGAAACTTAGGTAATAGGACACAAAAGAAATATAAAAAAAATAAATATAAAAATTGATATGTGAATCGAAACTATGAAAAATCCCCTAAATGACTTATATAAAATAGGTATATTTTTGTTTGCATCAAAATCTCCCGAGCTAAAATCCTTGATTGTCCTTAGGAAAAAAAAACATTTGACAAAGCTCAAGAACTGAAAAAGAATCCTCATGGATTCCATCCTATCAACCAATATTTTTTGTGTATTATTCTTTTACACAATTATTGCCAATGTATCTACCATCATTCCAAAAGATCTCGGCTTCATCGAGGTTCTAAGACTCAAACATATTAAACATCTTCTAACCAGCCTCATAAAAAAGAAGAAATATAGTCAATCTCATTGTAGCATTAATAATTAGAACACAAATAATCAATGACCTTACTATCTTTCGTTTCACACTAATATAGTTGTATTTATATATTCATTTTTATCTCTTCTAGTGTACAAATAGGATTGCAAAAGAAAGTCCATGTAGCGGGTATTTGATTGATGACCCCAACCAAACGACATTAGGGCAGCAACTATTGAGGAATCCATCATTAAGTTATCTTGTCGGAACATTTGTGGGTTCTAAATGAAAATTTTTTGAAACTAAGTAGTGACTCGAATACTCGTGTACTTCTCTATATTTTAAAGGTAGTCACTCTAGCAGGTTTTTAATCGACTGATTCCAAATCATATGGTCTTAAATCATCAAACAAATTTCTCTATAGATCCACTTGTCCCAACGCACCAAGTTCTAATAACACATTTCATAGCTCCGCAACAAATCCATTTATTTGCATTGAAAATGTTTACTTGAACTTCACAACTTTGTTTCCTTTTTTTTCGAATATACATAAGCTTAAAGAATAACTTAATGCTACTCAATAAAAATGGGGGAATATAAGTCAAGACTAAAAAAATAAAATAAAAAACAAACTGTAAAAGAATATGTCATAATATGAATCATAAATTTACTTAGCAATTTTCTTTAGACCAATACCCATTACTCAAGCGATACTTGATAAATCTACCAGTAGTTTAATATAATATATTACCAATGTTTTAAAGTTAGTATGGAAGAAAAAAAAATGAATTTTGCAATTTTTATACATTTTTGTTATACTGAATAACAAGAAAGTTAATATGCAGACTGCTATATATAACATAGAAGGTTAATTGCATACGCAGGAAACATGATGCATAAAATGCAAGATCCTCCAAATCTTAGATTACTTGTATTAAGGGATGAGTATATGCAAGCAAATATAATGATTGAATAAAGGGTAAAAAAAGAAAAATATATGGAATGTGAAACAATTATTATAATCATGTTATTTGTTATATTATATTATATTATATAATATGGAATGTGAAACAATAATTATGAAAATTTAATGTTAATTAATGAATAAATGCATTTATTTTATAATCGTATCACATTTTAAATGATAGAAGAAGTATGTTGCAAGATTGTTAAGTTCGAGAATTTAAACACATTTATTTCTTGTACCATAAATAGTATCTTGAAATCATAGGGTTTATATTTTAAATAATTTAAATAGAGAATAAATAATATACATTCACATTACAAAATTATGCATCTAAGATCTGTATATATAGAAACAACAAATATATTAAATTAATATGACAATAAGTAATAAAAATAAATACTATTAATAACTAATTAACAATAATTATAGTTTATTAAGATAGAAAATTAATAAAAGATAAATGCAATAAAGTTTGTTCAACTCTCCCACATTTTGTTACGAAACTTCAATCCTAACCACCAATAAGTGAACGAAACAAAAATATTTAATATTTATAAACTTTTTATTATGCAAAATAATATGTCATATGTACTTATGTAGAAACGTTAAAATTTGTATAACAACCGTATAAACTCTATAAGAATTTACATAATTTTAAAATCAATTTCTCTATAATTGAAGTATCTAAAGTTACTTTGCTTGCATCAACTCTTAAACTCGTGAATTTAAGTTGACTCGAGTTTAACAATCATGATTTGTCGTTAATTTTATAAGTAGCAATTGTCAGTTGTAATAGATAGGACGTGCACATTGAGATATATCATATATGCCAACTGTAAATCAATAGTGCAAATATGTTTCTTTTATCTTGTTGCTCATTTGGTGAAAAGCATATTTCTTATCTTTTACTTCTAATATTATGAAGAAAAAAATTTAGAATAGTAAAAAGAATCATATTTATTACATGATGGACATTGTAAAATATAACTTTATATTATATATTAATTGATGATGATTGACGGATTTTAAATTTTCATAATAAATGGAGGATAATGAATGTGTTGTCCCTTAATCCAACAACAAGATAAAAAATATTTACTAAATTAATATAGATTGTGCACATCAAATAATTTATTTTTATTCCTTACCTTACAAACTCATTATTATCAAATAAATTTATTTTATTTAGGAACGTTCTTTTTGGATCATGAACAACAAATACATTAATAAGTAGGAAAATATTTCAAGATATCCCCGTATCCCCGTTTAATTACTTCATACCAATTAAATAATAAAGTTTGATTTATTATTTCAACATAATAACAAGGAAACTTTAACACAAAAAAACTTTTTTTGCACAATAAACTATATCTACTTTGATTAGTTTCATATATTTTGATGATATATTAAATTTTAATCATGTATATATTATATTATATGTATATGGAATGTGAATAAAAAAATTGATGTTCATTGATGAATAAATGCATTTATTTTATAATCACGTTATATTTGAAAAGATAAAAGAAATATGTTGCAAGATTGTTAAGTCCAAGATATTAAGTACACTTGTTTCTTGTACTAATATCGTAAAGTCGTAAACTCATAAAGTTTATATTTCAAATAAAATTGATTATAAAACAATTATTTATACATTCAAATTATAAAATTATGCACTTATTTAATTCTATAAACATAGAAACAACTAAAATATTAATATGACATAAAATATCAATTAATAAAAAACACTATTACTAATTAACAATAATTATGGTTTATTATGATAGAAAAATAAAAAAAATAAATGCACTAAAGTTTATTGCAATAGTTTCAACTCGCACGCAATTTTTGTAAAACGGCAATCCTAATCACTAAACCGTTTGGTTGAAGAATAAGTTCACAAGGAATATATATATATATATATATATATATATATATATATATATA
>LTAE01001117.1:0-25611 GCA_001647135.1 Pontederia paniculata | reverse complement strand
CCGCTACTCCGCACGCCTCAACCTCCCCCGCCCCCTCTCCGCCGTCATGTCCGCGGCCCACGTCGCCCGTCGTGATCCCGTTCCCGGAGAGGCCGACTCTGCTTGCCCCGAAGCCCTGTGGTGCGCGGAGGACCGCATCGTTGAGGAGTTCGCCATGGAGCAGCCCATCCCCCCTTACCTATTCGCCTTCGCCGCCGGTGAGATCGGGTTCCGTGACGTCGGCCCCCGCACCAGGGTGTACGCCGAAGGCGGGCCTGCGGTGCTGGACGCCGCCGCTGCAGAGTTCGCCGGCGCTGAGGAGATGATCCAGGTCGGAGAGAAGATGTTCGGGCCCTACGAATGGGATCGGTTCGACCTGCTGGTGCTCCCGCCGAGCTTCCCCTACGGCGGGATGGAGAACCCTCGGATGGTGTTCCTGACGCCCACGGTGATCAAGGGAGACGCCACGGGCGCGCAGGTGGTCGCCCACGAGCTCGCCCACAGCTGGACCGGCAACCTCATCACCAACAAGACCAACGAGGACTTCTGGCTTAATGAGGTAGCCACCATTGCCGAGTCTTGTAAAGTTCATGTTGTTCTTTGTTCTCTACGTGTAAAAGGCGAAATCTTTGGATGCCTTCATAGGGTTTTACCACTTATGCGGAGAGAAGAATCGTCGAAGTAGTGCAGGGGGAGGAGCGAGCGGCTCTAAACAGTGGAATTGGATGGAGAGGGCTGAACGATGAGATGGAGAGGTTCAAAGACAACATGGAATTCACAAAGCTGAAGCCCAAGCTCACAGGGATCGACCCTGATGATGTATACTCCCAAGTGCCTTACGAGAAAGGCTTCCAATTTCTCTGGCGAATCGAACGCCAAGTATGAATTCATTATGTTATCGTCTTGTTAATCAGACTTGTTACAACATAGGAATTATTGCAGTGAAATACTTTCTTGCTACTTTTATTGTCTTTGCAGATTGGTCGTGCAGCATTTGATGAGTTTCTGAAGAAGTACATCACCACCTTCAAGTTCCAATCAATTGATACAGAGACTTTCCTGGAATTCCTTAAGAAGAATGTACCTGGAATCGAAAACCAAGTCGATCTTAAGGTCTGGGTGGAGGACACAGGAATCCCTCCAGATGCCATGGAGCCGGTTTCTACAATTTACACAAAAATCGTGTCCTTAGCAAAGGAGTTCAAGAGTGGAAGAATGCCGAGGGAGGAGGAGGTGGCTGATTGGCATGGGCAGGAGTGGGAACTTTACATACAAAATCTTCCAAAGTCTGCTGAAGCATCACAGGTAATTTAATGGAAATTCTTGCTAGACGCCACTTTCCATTGCATACATACTTTATCTTAGTCTTTGCCCATGCACTATTATGGATTTGATGCTCTAATTTTGCTTTTGTCTTCAATGCCATCTGCTTATTGTTATAATTGTCTTTAAAGCTTCCACTTTGGCACATGCTCTCCATGGTTCTTCAAACTTTTTCAACCACTTTATCATATCTTTATCATATGGAAACAATTAAAGGATTCTCTTTCCATTAGCAACATTTAGTGGACTCATTATGGTGCCGTATCAATATGGAGATGTGAACCATTATGTTATTAGTTTGTCTATTGGGTTTCTTCTGATCTTGGAAAGGTTTTCCATTGTTCCTTTTTCTGCCAATACATGAAATGATCTCAAAATCTGAACATGCCACTTATATGGATTTTCAGAAACCTGTAACATAGCTCTTTAACTAGGTTCTGATGTTTTTGCCCCTTTGGTGTCTGTCCAATGAAAAGTGAGATCTCCTGATTATTGTGTCTGAAAGATAAAATCTTGAACCGATAGTCATCATATTATTTTGTTTTTATTGTCTCTTAACTTGCATTTTTATCTTGCTTTTAAATGGGATAGTCATGCATTAAGAACTATTTGATTTTGTATATACGATCACGAAGAAGCATTTAGATGTTGTGTCCATATTTTGATCATCAATAGTGCAAATGTTTCATCCATCTAGGGGATCATTTAAGTTTCAACCACACACAAAGATCTGTGAGATTTAAATTAGTAATTGAATATTAGTTATTCTTATTTTGGTCTATGCTAAGATCGTCTGCAAAACTTGGACAATGAAGCCTACTGGCTAGATCGTGCTTTCATCATCCACGATATTTTCCCTTCTGCTAATCAAGTCCACCCCCTTTTTCTTCTGTTTATCACTCATTTTCTAATGTATGTGATGTTATTTCTCTACTTTGCAAACCTGCATTATTGTGTTGTGCACTATAAGAGTTTCTGCTCCAATAAAAGCTATATTGAAAAGAATAACTTTTTTACTCAAAGTCAAGGTGAGTTTCTGCAGAAGATTGCAAACTTTTAAGTATTTTCTAAGTTCCTTTGGTAGGCAAATTTAGCAATTAGATGACCACATTCTGGAAGGACCAGGTCTATCAGCAAAGTTTTATGCCAAAAACCTGTTATTTCTTAAAACTTTGTTTCGTGTAATGTTCTATTTTCCTTTTTGCTCTCTTGAGAATTTTCAAGGTGTTTTCCTCTTTGTTCACGTATATTTCATTGCATTACTTTGTTATACAGTTCTTAAGGATCCATATATGAGGCAATAGTATAAGAGATACTCAAGAGATTTCTAGATATATAATAATTTTGTCTCCATCATATATAGTATAAGAGATACTCGAGAGATTTCTAGGTATATAATAATATTGTCTCCATCATATATGGTTTCCATCCTAATGGGGCCCATCAAACTTGCATGCTTGGTACTGAAAACAATGATCTTATGTTTGGCTTTCAAAATAAAAAGAAAAAGACTTGTTTGGAAGTTTTTTTTCCCAGATGTTCTGGTGATCTTATTTCAAAACACATTCTTCCCCCCACTTCTACTTGTTACATACTCGACGAAATCAGAAAGAACCTATATCCTCACCACTGTTTGAACTTTCTAATTTTCCTATGCAGGTTGCTGCATTGGATTCCCGCTATCACCTATCTGAATCTAGAGATTATGAAGTGAAAGTTGCATTTCTTCAGTTGGCCATCATGTCTGGTTGCAGAGAGTACTTTGCTGAGGTTGAAAAAACATTGAAGCAAGTTGGGAGAATGCTGTATTTGCGTCCCTTGTATACTGCATTGGTTCAAGGTAACGCAAAGGAGGAAGAGAAGATGTTGGCTAGAAATATTTTCAAAGAAGCGCGCGAAACTTATCATCCTATAGCTCAAGGTGTCGTGGAGTCCATCTTATCCAAGCACAGTTAGTTAGCCAACAGTAACGGATTTGTTTTTTGCTTCAGAATGTTGCAGAGAAATGTTTAACTTGATTGATGCTTCTTATTTATCCAATGTGTAACTTCGAATAAAGTTTCATGCATAAGGCATACTTCTTGATTATGCCTAATCTGGACATGCAATGGTCGTACCTAAATATAGTGATTGCCTGATGGTGCTAACATCTTGTCAGGACAATTTTGACAACAGATTCCTGCTTTTATTTGTCTCTTATCATGTGTTATTATTATGTTGAGTCAATGTATTAACATTCGATATGTGCTCTCTTTTGTGCTCAATTATTTTTACCTTTCAATGCCCGATATGAACTTTTATCTTGGGTTGCTTTGTCTGCAACTGTTGGATCTATGATTTTTCAATTCGAGCAGCTCTAGATATTCATGTTTCAAATTTGAAGATTGAAAAGTTTATTTGAACATCTGGTTTTCATGAGAAATATCGAAGAAAACAATTAACTTAAATAAAAGCAGCATGTTGAACACAAAGAACCTGTTGGAATTTCTTGCCTTGCCTTCCCATGCCTTCAATCCTAATTAAGGTTGAAAGAAAATGCATCTGAATAAAACATTTTTCCCTTCTTCAAATAAAGGATTATTTTTCCTTAACGCCATCACATTCCAACATAAGATAGTAAGGAAGCATGTTTTCAGCTAGCATATTAAAACAACGATTCAAATAATCCTATATTTTTCTACTCAATCCGGTTCAAGTTAAAGAAGAAACCATACATCTTTACAAGAATTATACATTTTCGAAAAGAAAGTTTCCTCGGTTCTTTGCAAATACCTCCTAAGGTTGCATATCATAGATGTCTCTTATTAATTAGAATCTGATAACCTGCTTAGGATGGCTGCCCAATTTACCAAGTGCCTTATCCAGAGCGATATGGAAATCATCAAAAGGCACCAGCTCCATCCTACAAAAAACAAAAAGATATCACATTGGGTGAGGGTAAAGAACTTCAAAGCTTTAGAATAACATTTGTCATAAACAAAATTTGAACCAAGATGAGTGAAGATAATTTCTCATATACGGGATGCTCTATTGTTTTTCATAGTTCTCTAACGAAAAGAAACACTTACTCATACTTCAACTTGCCACTCTTCACTATGTTCAAAAGGTAATCTATCATTGTTCTGCAATCATTTGCTTTCTCTGAATTCAACCAACCTTGGAGCCAGAATCCTCGAAGAGAGAGATTCTGCAACGAGATATTGAGATGATCCTATCAGAATTAATCATAATCAAAAGACACACGGAACCCAAAATGCTAACATGTTGACCACTACAAAAAGCAGATCTGCTGTTTGATATACTGTAGATCAGAACTCTACAAAAAGCAGGTCATATTCAAGCTCAATGATAATCTGCAAATCTAATCATCTCCTATGATAGCAAGCATGCCTGCTCAATACAAAGGGACGGCAGTAATTCCAGTGTGATGTGCGTGAAAGTTGCCATTTTATAGTGGTTTATCCTAGTCCACCATTTTAACATTTTTCCTTGTCAACTTCTTAAGCAGATTGGTAATATACATTAAAAGATAAATTATATAATTAAAAACCATAAATGATGTCAATATGTGCTGAGCCCTGTACTTTAGAATACAGTTGCAAACTCAACAGTTTAATAGCAGAAATAAAATTGTATGTACCATGAGGAAAAACTATCATATACCATTTCAAATATGATAAAAGAGCAGCATCTTGCATATATTCCATGATGACAGATTAGTCTCTATTATTTTTTAGAGGGATTTTGGACTCCATTACTTGACTAACAACAATGAGAAATTCTAATTTCAGTTCTAGAATATAAGAGTTGATGTATTATCAAGATGACATCAATACCAACTAAGGTCTGGCATTTTAAGTCTAGTCCTTAACTAGTTATAAAGGGGGAATTTCTCTCTAAGAACCACAAAGCTATTATATTGAGACATGCATTCTAGTTCTCAATTTGCGCAATAATAATTAAGTAATTCTATTTAATAATTAAAGTGTGGCCAAGTTTTCCTTCAACAGAACTTCAGGATGGTACCTTGAAAATGAATGATGATGTGGATACAGTGACAGGTTTCTTTGACATTCCACCATATGTCACCATTGTTCCACTCTGCCTGACAGTTCAGAATTATAAAATATTTTATTGGAAAATTTCAAGTACAAAAATAATGTTTCCATGTTCATAGGTCATACTTTTACCTTAAGAACTTTAGGACTAAAGAAGCATGATTTCCCCCGACACCATTGAATCCTAAAATAGGTTCTGGTAGATCACCCTGTGAGATCATCCAAGGCATGACAACAGAAACAATAGCTCCATATACTAGAAACATCGTAGGAATGAATAAAAGTTTTCGACAAACGAGACTGAATGCCAGGAAGAAGAATCAATCCAGAAAACATCGAAACAACCAATCCCATAGAAGCAAAAGTTGCATTTAATAACCCAAATTTACAGTACCAGGAGACTCTTGACATTCTTCACTTCCAACTGGCTCTCCGTGAACACTACATCTGCACCAAGTTCCTGAAGCCTTTCTTTAACTTCTTCTGATCCAACCCTAAGTTGGGCGCATAAAGAAAGAACAATAAAAGTGATTGGGCTAGTAAAGTGAAATAGTCAGAAAGTTAAAGACCTTTCTACCAATCATTAAGAAATCTAAAGTAGCAAAAGTAGAGATAAGAATTTATTCTTGTGCATGTGAGTGATGAAGGAAACAAACAGATAAAGAGAAACAAGCTTAAAACAATGCTTCCCCTTCGGTGTTAGATAAGATAGTTGGAATAATTAAAGCTTAGGGAACAAATAAAATTCTTAAAGCAATGCTTCTCCTCGAGTGTTAGATCATAATCTGTATGACCAATTATGAGACAGCTATGTGGACAACATAAAGCTGGACATAAGTATGAGAAACAGGCATCCCAACTACCTTTGAATGCTCTTTTGTGGATTAAAGCCTTCAAATGGTCTTTGGCATTAATTAAGAAAACAAATATAGAGCTAAACTCTACCTGTCTCTTATTATATTTATACTGCGTACACCCTGAGCTTTTGCTAGTTGAATAACACATTGACCCACAATGCTCGTTGCTGCATTTTGCACAATAGTGTCACCTGAGCAGATTCAGTTGATTATCAGAAATTATATTTAACATTTGAGTGAAAACCTATGTAAGAGGAGAGAAGAGAGCGTACCAGGACTTAGATGAACGAAATCCCCCAGCATCCGCAGAGCTGTAAGAGGATTTACGGTAACAGTAGCAGCATACTCCATAGGGACATCTTTGCTAACCTTGTGCCAAACTGTCTCCTCATTTACAATGAAAGTTTGCCACGTTCCTGAGAGTAAGTGTCCAAAGGTGAAGGTGAAATCTAAGTAACTTGGTATTCTCAGCAACCTTCAGGAGATTACAGTAGCGAACAGCAAATTGAGTAAAACAAGCTGACGTCTCAGTTGCATTTGTTAGCCAACAAGCAGATCATAAATTAGAAGGAAAATGACACCAATAGCCAAAAAAAAGTGGAGAATACCAAATGATGGCGGAGACGGTATGACCCAATCACCCACTGAGAGACTACTGACGGCCGAGCCAAGGGCGTGCACTTCGCCAACCCCCTCGTATCCTCCTACCGCAGGCACTGGAGGCCTTACAGGGTACACACCTGCAACCAAAGAACACAGTTAAACATCCAAACAACCAAATCTTCCTCGGCAACATAATATAAGGAAAAGCAAAAACTGTTTGGAACCTTCAATTCTATTGATGTCCGACGGATTTATGGGAGCCGCGAGCATCCTGACGCATACATCCTTAGGTTTCAGTTCGACCGCCGGTAGGTCGATCACCCTGATGCACATATTAGAACACGATCAAGAAAACCACCCGCAATCTTCGAGTTCTCGAGCAGAATGCAGAGAACAACGAGCGGAAAGGGATTAGGAATGGGGCGGTTGAACCTGGTAACCTGATCGGGGGCACCGTTCTGCTCGTAGACAACGGCCCTGGACGGCGGCGACAAAGCACTGGAGAACGCACGGATGCTGCTCGACGTATTGCGCGAAAGAGGATGAGCTCGCAGATGGGAGAGGAGGCAGAGCGAAGGGGCTCCAACGCGCTCGAGAGCCATCCGTAGCGAGGCCATCGCCCGTGTCTAGAGACCTGCGACTCCTGTGCGCTGTACCAGTACCTTATAGGCGTCTTGTTCAGGTGACTTTTTGAGTGTGGCGTCGCATACTCGCATGTCTTTAGAAGCGCCCACTTTGGTGGATTATAACTCTTCTAGATTTAGAATAGTTTTCAGATGCATTTAAACGCATTTGATTATTTTTTGTTATAAAAGAAAGGATTATTTACGACTTTTCAATTGTAATAGTGTAACACCCTACCCCAAAGAATCTTTTTATTTAAAATCGAGAAAAAATAATAATATTTATTAGTTTTATTTAGAATTAAATTTAAATAACAGAGTTTGAGTTGGTTTAAAATATGAAAAAACTCAAGAATTTTTATTAATAGACTCCTAAGAGGAAGACTCTCATTATTTATTTTCTCTTTGACAAAATTTTAGCTGTCAAATAGATCATCTCCCTCATCTTTCTTTTCTTCTCTCTCTCAGGTGCAGAGGGGCAAGTGAAGAATAGCAACAATGTGGATCTCAAGGGAACGAAAGGAAGGACAAGTAGAATGAACGAACAAGAAAAAATTCAAATACAATAGGTATATAATTATGAGGATCAAATATAAAATTTATCATATGTATAAGACTACATAGAAGAATATTATGAATTAAAATGGTCATGAATTCTATTTAAGGTGCAGATAGATGTTTGGGTGTAGCTTTAAATATAATTGGTTTCGTATAATTTTAATTGGTATAAATAGAGTTATGAGTTTTAAATTGATTTGGTGTCAAACTGTGTTATAGGCTGAAATTGATATTGACATATGATATGTGGCTAAGTGCTAGGTAATTGATATCATTATTGTTAAGAAATTAAGTGAACAGCTAAGTCATGCCCGTGAAGATATTTTTCTGTGAAAAATATTTTTATTCCACTAACATGTTATATATATATATATATATATATATATATAATGATTTGCACAAAGCTAGATTACCATGATATACAAAATACATGTGATTGAAATGATCCATGATGGTATGATTTGGTTCCTAATGAATTTGACTCTTCTTAGCCATATATAGGAAGAAAAATGATTAATAATTATAAGAATTCGTCAGGAAAAAAAAATCTTTCGCAACGCATGAAGCATATCTTCACGGGCGTGATCTAGGCATTCACTTGATTTCTTAACAATAATGATATCAATTACTTAGCATTTAGGATCATACATCAATATCAATTTCAACCTATATCACAATTTGACATCTTATCAATCTGAAACTCATAACTCCATTTATATCAATCCAAATCATATGAAATCAACTGCATTTAAAGTTACATTCAAACATCTATTTGCATCCTAAATATTAATTCATTATCACGTTTTTTTCAATATAATGTGTATTTTATAAAACAAACAAAATATGGTTCAGGATATATTGATAGTGTCATGGTATTTCAACCATAACTTTCACAATATAACACATATTAAGATGAAATCAATTATTGTGCAAACCAAACTTCAAGGTCTATATTTTGATATATTATACATTAATTTTGGACAATTGTAGCCTAGTCAAAATGACATCAAAAGAGAAGCTATGAAATCTGGACAGAGTGACAATATGTTGCTATCCTTACATAAACCATAAACATCAGTGTAGATTCATAATATTGTATGCTTAGCAATAAAAGTTATCATAATGTATTATCTATCTTACAATCATTAGATAAGAGAGATTATGATATACAATTACATAAAAATTCTAACAATAATCAATTTCTATTTAGAACAAACCTAGCACGCTGAATTCAAAATATCATTTTAATTCATAATATTCTTCTATACAATCTTATACATATAATAAATCATATATTTGATCCTCCTAATTACATTTTAAATTTTTTTCTCATGTTCGTTCCTCGTGTTCTACTTCTTCTCCATCTTGTTTTCTTGATATTCATGTTGTTGTTCTTCTTCATGTGCTCATCTACACTTAGGGTATGTTTGGATATAAGAGGGGAGGGGAAGGGAGGGGAGGGGAAGATAATGGGAGGGAAGGAAATGGAGGGTAAAATTCTTTACCCTCCATTCAACCCCAATTTGGGGGTAATCATTTTTAGTTAGTTAGGAGGGGAAAGGAGGTTAATTTTTAACTTTTTCCTCTTAAAAATTATTATCCAAACAAGTTTAATTATTACCCTCCCCTTCATTACCTTCCATTACCCTCAATCCAAATATAGTGTTAGGGAGGGAAGAAAAGAAAGAGGAGGGAGAGACTGCTTGACGGTTAGGATTTTGTAGGAGAGAAAATAAATGTATGAGGGCCTCTATAAATTCTAGGGCTTTTCTAAGTTTGAGGTGATCTATTTATAAGAATTATAATGTTCTTTTTAAATTTTAAACCAACTCAAGCTCTATTATTTAAATTTAATTCTAAGTAAAACTAATAAATATCATTGTTCATTTATTCTGATTTTAAATTAAAAAAATTCGTTGGAGTCGGGTGTTACAAATAATGTTTTTCTCAATCTAATATTATTTTACAAATTTCCATATATTAATTCTAGAAGTTATCCTAATTTGTCACTCAAACCCTTCCATATCAAATTTTATTAATTTAAGTTTTTTTAATAGTTATAAGATTTCATTTTAATTTTTACTTTCTTGAGCTAACAAAAACATAAAAAAAACTACACAATAAAAGAAAAGTAATAATTACTGATTATTTTAATGGTTATAAAATTATGCTTGTTGTCGTTCTTCTATATTATTTATTGTTAAAAAGGTAAACAAAATAATATTATGTAATATTAAAAAAATCAGTTAACAAACAATCTTATGAAACATGTGAAAAAATTTGAGTGGTAACTATGATAAATTCTTAGAGTAAAATTTATAACTCGATTTAGAATGAAATGCAAAAAGGTTATAGTTGAGAAAATATTAGAAAAAAAAACAATAAAAGTGAGTTCTGTGATTAAAAAAAAAGTTGACCTGATTGACCGAATAAATTTAAGATCTTTAATCTTATCTCAATCTGAATTTTCTTCAAATTTCACTGAATCATAACTTCATATAAGTTTTACTATTGTTCTTCAAATTTCACTGAATCGTACGATATTTGAAGTTCATTAAATGTTAGCTTTACAACTTTTCCGTGCCAAACATTTCATTCCCTCTTCTAAAACATAGTATCATATAAACTTTAAAGAGACTCCTCACAAATTTTAAGGGGGTTTACGAATGCTATGAGCTAAATTATTCTTAATTTAACTTTAAAAACATGAATAATAAATTTGCTCTTCTTTTTCTCAACCTTAAATAGTAAGTTTGAAAAAAAAAACCTCGTCAACTTTGACAATTACTCTTTTGTCGTATCAAACAATTCCATTTATTTAAAATAATTTATTTTAACTTAACACTGTCAAATCTTATATTAAAAAATTTATATCTTATTTAAATAAAATATATTGCATATTTAAAATATGCGATTAAAAATAAAATAAATTATCTAATATTTATATTTCTTAGCTATTTTTCTAAATTTCATGCTCACAAAACGATGTCCCTATGTGAAAATATAGTTATTTAAATAAAATATATCGTATGTTTAAAATATATGATTACAAATAAATAAATTATCTAATATTTATATTTTTTAGCTATCTTTTTTAATTTATAAATTTCATGCTCTACGTTGTAAATGATGAAGAAACGATGTTCCTATATAAAAATATAATAAGGTGCGTCTTCTATCTTATTAGATATAAAATATATACGGTTAGAAATTAATAACTTATCCAATATTAGTATAAAAGAAACAATTTGTGACTAGGAGTGATCATTTACGAGCAAATTTGCGGATGAGAAATTAGAAAAAAGTTATAATCACGTCGATATTTTCTATAAGATTTATACAGCGTGGATATTTATAGAAGTTTGGTTGAAGAAATTTTGTGAATAAGAAATATTATAATCAATTTTTTACAACAAATAATTTCCGTCTATTCAATTTTTTTAAAAAAATAATATCACGTTTATAACAATTATTCGTACGTTTTTTTTTCAACTGGAAACTTTACTTTATTCTTGTCAATTTGAACGCTTGATAGAACAAAAGTTCATTCTACAATTTATTTTTACAAGCAACGCCGGAGACGATAAAATAGCCGATAGAAAAGAAAAAAAACTTCCTCTTTTCACATTTTGGTAATAAAATATTTCTACACTCACAAGCCACAATCCCAAAGAAAACAACAACTTATTAGTGAAAAAAAATTTAAAACGCAAGCACCACTTCGACGTAGGAGAAAGCAAAACAACACAACACCCCTTCTTAAAGAACTCAAGAACAAAAGAAAACATTACAAACTTATATTAATTATTAATAATAATCTCATCCCCATCGCACCGAAGGCAGCACAGAGCACTCGCTACACGTTTGAAGGAGTGGGGAGAAGAAGAGAAGAGAAGAGAAGAGAACACCTTAGGAACTCGTGCCCGGACGCCGTGCGCATGCCGGCCGCGCCACGGAATCGTGCCTTCAAACTGTGTGCGCCCTCGTCGTGAGCGTGTGCGCCATCTATCTACACGTCCTAACTAAAGACCGCCTCACTGCAACCCGCGGCGCCATCTCTCCTTCCTCCGCCGCGGCCGCCGCTTCCTCCTCCCTCCGCTGCCCCTAAGTAGCCGCTTCCGGCACAACCAAGCCATCGTCGGAGGTACCACAAGTCGCAGAAGAGCTCGCAAAGCTACAGAGCAGAGAAGGGTGATGCATTTATAGATGTCTCCGACGAGCCAACCGACAAGGGATGGATTAGAAGCAACACCGGGTCCATTCGAATTCGGCCGTCGGATTCCGATCAGACGGACGGGGGCGTTCGTCGCTAGGGTCCACGGGACACCTGAGCGGCTGGCGGTCCCACCGAGGTGCGATGGTGGGATGGCGTGGCCCCGTCAGCCCATGGGCCACGTGGGTCCAGGAACTGATGCGTGGCCCGTCGCGGTGACTCATCGTCCGACTAAGCACGCAGGCTCGATACGTTTCCCCAAATAGGTCGGTTGCTGTTGTTCTGTGTTCGCTGTGAGGGAGGAGACACGAGATCCGCGGAACACCCAGGAGGAGGAGGAGGAAATGTACGAGTGGGACGCCGCCATCGAAGTGGAATATTTTTTTTGGATTGTCCCATACGGTTAGAGGCTACCCTCAACTAGTTTATATCATCTTGCATCTATTAATAAATAAGATTTTTAACAAAAAATATTTATATTTAAGGATAATTAAATTTAAAAATATAAATAATTATAACTAGAATTCTGATATAATCTATATTAATAAGAATTACTTTTAATTTGTTTTGAATAAATGTACATAAATTTGTAGAATATAAATTATGTTATCTGATTAAAATTAAAATAAAATATTATCATATGTTCATAAATATATAAATTATTAAATTAATCTTAAGTCATTCTATTTGTTTTGATGAAAAATAAAAAAGTTTTCAAGAAATAAATTCTTAAGAAAATAATTTTATTTGTAGTTCATTTTCGTATATGACTTGAAGATATTTTTAAGAAAAAAAAAGAACTGTAAAAAATGTATATTAACGCGATTTTTTAAAATAAATATGAATTTTCACTTAAAAAGGAATCATTCTTTTTTTTAAAACATTTTACCTTTATTTTTTTGTCAATGGAAGGTCGATTTCTTGTTGATCTGCTATTTTTGGATAACCAAACAGATGATAAAACTATTTTATAAAAATATTTTTATTAAAATAAATGGATTCTAAAAATGACTTAGAAAGATTTTTAATGGCAGATGAGCATTGACTTCGTTTTTTTAATCGAATTTATATTGGAATCTCATGGATGAGCCCAGTCATTGAATAGTTTGATTGACTAATGTTTTTTGGCCCATTCAAACAATGGGGTTATAAAAAGCACAATAAGAAATTATCCTAAGAATAATAAGAGACTTTTTTTCCCGGATGATTGTTATTATTATTATTTAATGAATGAATAAATTACAATCATTTTCGTATTTGTCTCATTATTAATTTGGCCTATCAACTTAATTTCATATTTTCATAATTCGCCTATGATCATATTTTTGTTAACTAAACAATATGCATCATTTCTCTCTTTTACATGTAACTAACAAACAAAATTTTAATCAATAAAAGAAACATCTATATATTTATATTTATAACACAAATAAATAGTTTAAAAGTTAAGAGAGGAGTGAGTGGGCACCACTTTAAAATTTTTATTTTGAACTTTAAGGTATTTATTTAAATGAGCGTATATGTCGAGAAAAAGTTATTAGATGAGACATGACAATGCGAAGCTTAGACAAAATCAGAAGTTCAGAAGAAGAAAAACTTTTGGATACGAATGATCGAAGTTTTTTCATTATAAAAGAAGGTTGATGATCTAGTGTAAAAGATAAAAAAATAAAAAAATATATAAATTTTACTGATAAAATTTAAATTCGATATCTCTTAATACTCGAACGATAAATCACTACACCACAATTTAGATAAAGTTAATATCACTAGTGAAATTACTCATTTCTTCACTGTTAAATCACTCGTTCTAGCATAACACATTATTCCATCGTGTACAACACGTTCAGCATATTGCAAGTTTGCAACGTTTAATGAAGACCTACGATTTTTCACCCATACAATTTAAATGTCTAATAAAACATACTGTTTCCTTTTTTTCTTTAATTCTTCTATATCACTTATTGTATTTTGTGTGACCTACGATCCATTTGATTTAGCTGATAAAACCTATTTGATTAACATGAGTATTTATAAGCATTTTAAGTGCTACAATTTATTTTAAAAATTAAATAGTTATATGTTTGAATAAAATACTTGTTATTAAGAAAAATAGTTACAATGATACTTTTAAAGTTAAATTTAGGTTAAATTCATTAGAAAATATAAATAAAATAATTTGAACAATTCTCTCGTGCTCTAGCAATTGGCTACCTAGACAACTATTATGTAATTAGGTAGGGACAATCAATCCATAGTTACGAAAATAACGAAATGAATCAGGATCCTGCAAAATGCAGATTCTTATATAAGAAATCCTTTCTTTCTATAGATGTCTCTGGTCTGACACGGTACAGTACTCTACGAGAGGAATGAAATGGGATGGGGGTAGAGGGCTGCCTGCGCCAAAAGCGATGATTCACTTGTCCCCAGCTCATGGCATACAACCGCCATGACTTCGGCGTTATAACCACCCCTTCTCTCTTTCTTTTGACTGCCTCATGGATGGATGAAAGAAGGAAAGTTACAGAAAGGGGTTGTGAAGGCTCACGAAGTAGACAACAAGCCCCCACCTTGTAAGTCATGTCTTGCCATAGCGCGCCCTACTTCAATAAGGGTGACGCCCTCGCGGATTTGAAAGCTCGCTAGGAGATGGGATTCATTCACTTGCATTCCTGCTAGCACTACAAAAAGCTCTGATCTTAATGTCTGTACGGGAGCTGTGTAGCCTTTCCTCGGGTTCGTAGAGTCGGGTTTCCCGTTTACCCACAACGGAGGAGCCGTCCCCACCAACCAAACCAGGCAGGCGGCCATGGTCCATAACGCACTCTTCGGCCAATCGTTGAAATGTGTACGAGATACCATAAGGGCCCAATATCTAAGTAGCACCCTTGTCTAAAGCTTCGAATGAGACTGAATATCCGAAACACAATAATGATCTGACTAGAAAGTCATTCAAAAACTTGATCGAAGAACCAGCGTTTATTGAAGAAGCAATAGAGTCGGTTACAAAAAGTACTAGTTTGAAAGGCTCGTTGGAATTGATCCGCTACGGGATTTACATTATATGCTAGAGAAGCACCTAAAGTACTAAACATCATAGGTATTAGTTTTGTAAGGATTGGAGCAGCAAACTCGGATTCAACAAGAATCTCATTTTTGGGTAGTACGAAGGGGGAATTGGCCCAAAAATAGGATAGGGATAAAGACGCAATCGGACGCGGCTTATTCTAGTCCCCCCCCTAAATGGTCGCCTATTACACGGCTCACAAACTCTACCTGGGTTGGTAGTCCTTATTATTCGTCGGCGGTGGTCTATTAGATTAGCCCCTGAAATATGAAACAACGAATTCCTGGTAGAAAGAGATTCTAGCCCATGTTGGTTCACCTCCTGAATATAAGAGAGGAGGAGGTCGATGTTCGTATTATATAATTCATCCTCCACTTTGTCTTGGAGAAATTCATAGATTTCCTCTCTAATCTGCCCTTCATTAAAGGGTGTCTGAGATAGGATTTCTCTCAAGCTTTCCTCTGGCTCGGAGAGGAATAATTGTACCAATTGTAAGCAAGCCTTGTTTTCTAGGACGACTACATTCGTCAATTCTCTGGATAATGTAGCTAGATAATGGCTAGCGTTGAAAGCGCTAGAGAAATTCTCCGGTCCCTGGGTTGAGTTGCGGAGGAATTCCATGCATAAAGAGACCTTCTAGGTTCTTTATTCATGTAAAATGTCTATAAGAGCATTTTTATTCTTTCTTGTGAAAGACACCCTATTGAATTCAAATCTTCCGTTTCCAGACATGTTCGTCTCCATTTTTCCTCGAGGACTCTTAGCATCTTAAAGAGATGATTCTTTGGTCCACATCTGAAACTTGAAATGAATGTTATCTTGCTAAATCCCTTCCTTGCCTTATGCCATTTACCTGAACAAACAAAGGACGACTTAAGAGTGTTCATGGGTCGGGTTTGACCCCGATCCGAACCAAAATCTGATCAAACCCGATTGATTTGGTTCGGGTCGGGTTGAGAATAAATTAGTCATCGAATCCGATCCAACCCGATCTCTATTGGGTCGGGTTGGATCGAATCGGATCATCGGTTTACCCGATTGAATTTTTTCATATATTTTTAATTATTTTTTATAATATGTAACATCAATTATATTTTTAAAAAAGAAAGAAATATATTTTTTCAAAGGTTTGTAATGATTTTAAAGTATATAAAATATAAATTTTTAATATATTTTAATTTTAAAGCAAAATAAAATTATTATAAAGAATAATTTGTTTTAAATTTAATAAAAAAATTAAAAGTTTGGGTCATCGGGTTCGGTCGGGTTCGAAAAAGTGAGAATCGTACTCGATCCACTGGCAATCGGGTTATGATCGGGTCAGTTCGGGTATGATCCAACCAACGATCCAATCCGACCCAATTAAGATTGGATCGGTTCGGATCGTCGAGTTCATCAGATCGATCCAACCCGGTGAACACCCCTAGGAAGACTTCAAAAACAAATAGGGTCGAGCCCTCCTTTGAAACGTGCCTGCTACTGCAGCATCTAGAGATAGTGGTCTAAAAACACTACGAATTCGAATGGCGGAGCATTAAGAAGATTCTTTCTAGCTCATGTGATTCACCTTTGAATCATATGAGTCACCCTTAAATAAGGTATCTTGGACTAAAAAATCGCTTGTATTCTCCATTCTCAACAACATATAAGAGTTGAGGAACACCTCTCTTCGGGGAAGCAAAACCTCCTCTTAGGACATGGCCTCAACTTTTGACAGGGACACATACTCTTACACAGACTTTCCTAGTCTCAATTGTGCATTCTCCCGCAAATGTTCTTTCATTCCTCTAAGCTTATCAAGTGCTAAAGGCCTAGTCTGCCTGCCCACTTAGCTTCCGTACCGAGAATTAGTGGTTGACCCAACTTGGTACGGTAACAATTTAATATGATATCATATTTATAATTTTTAAATTATTTTTTATTTTATAAAAATGAAAATGAGACAAAATAAATTGAAATAGAAAATAAAAATAAAATAAATATTATATGAAGATATCGTTTAAAAAAATAAGAGTAAAAAATGTAGCTGGTTAAACAAAATAGTTGAACAACCTTAGAACATAGAGTTTTCTCTTTATCTTCTTTCAACTTATAAATCGGTGTACTAACAACCAATAAGTCTAAAATTTTATTTACTGAAATATCAATATTTTTTAAAATTTTAATTTAGATATACTTACAAGCTAAAGTAATTTTTGGTAGGTCCTTAAAATAACGCTAATAGTAGTTATTTGATCAATACAATTAATAAGTCAATAAACTATTTAAGTTATTTGATCAATACAATTAATAATAGTGATAATTAATATTTTGAAATACTTAAAAGAATAATATCTAGAATAATTATTAGTGTATTATTTTTTTTTTAAATATAATATCAAGATATTTCATTATTAATTATAAATATCTACTTATTCTTTATATAATATGGCCACTTTATTATTTATTATTATTTTATTAATATCAAATTAGTTAAAATTAATAAGATTTAATTTAAAAGATATATAATAATTTGAATTATTTAAATAATTACTTATTATAATTTTCAATCATTTTACTTTTATCAACTGATTCCATTTGTTGAAAATAAGTTGGAAATTTTCTGTACTTAGACAATTGTGTCGTCATCAGCTCTTAGTTTATCCTAACTTTAACTGCTACTTTTTTCCTTACTACAAATGTAAGTGATTGAACGAATCATGGTAAGCCAAACTGATGGGAGATAAGGCAGGAGAAACAGAACAATTTGCACTTACATGACACTTGTCCACTGAGTTAAAATGTAATGACAAAGGTTTCCATCGTCCATCCTTGTTCAAGCTTGTCCACTGTCGGTCAGTGTTCCCAGGAGAACAGGCAAAATCTATTCATTGACCTGACGTGCTTGAACGTTTCATGTGATAACTCTGTACCAGTCCACACTTCCATTATCTGAAGGCAAGAACACTTCTCCTTTCTTTTCTACTATGAGAGTTTCAGTTTGAATATCAAGTTATACAAGTTCTAGCTCATTTTCTTATTTGTAATTGTGAATCTTCTTGTCATGTGACACCAGAAATCAGAGGAAAAAAAGGATATTTGTTCGTTTATTAGTTAAAAATCACATAGTAGACTGCTTCTTAAGAGATCATGCATGCAACATATCTGCAAAGGAAGTAAAAATATGCATTTATTCGTTTATTATGGAATTCTTGCTCTCTTAATTGAGAAAGATAAAAATAGTATCTGCAATGGAAGGACTTTGAAGAGGACAACAGTAGAATCCATCAGTGACTTGGTCGTTCTACTTTATACAATTTTTGTTGTCGCCATATCCAATCCAAATATGCCACCTTTCTCTGATAAGAAGCAATAAGGAAGTTGGACAGTGACATATTGGATTGGAAGCTTAAGCCTCTGAGAAATTACTCATGTAACGCGCTGGAAACAGCACAGCAAGTAGATGCATGATGAAAGCTAATTTTAACTTTTGTTTGAATTTTGTCCTAATTCTTTACTCATGGTGTCGGTCTTTGTAGGGGCTAATGGAGGCATGAGAAAACACTTTACAACCATGCAATCTGTAGATACAGTTAGAACTTAGAAATGCATCTCCTGAACAATCATATCTATATAAATCCAATGCCATTCAGATGTTCCTGCATTAGAAATCTCTTCAACAATTACATAGTCTTCCATTCAT
The DNA here is from genome assembly GCA_001647135.1 of Pontederia paniculata. NCBI lineage: Eukaryota > Viridiplantae > Streptophyta > Magnoliopsida > Commelinales > Pontederiaceae > Pontederia > Pontederia paniculata. Next base: position 6,645 of record LTAE01001117.1, on the reverse strand, counting down.
TGTGTTCACCCCAAAGATTCTTATAACCATGGTTTTTCTTTTTCCTTGATCATTCTCATCTCCATGAGGTCTAAGTTGTCACTGGGGAAATCTAGTATTTTGCATTGCATGCTACCTCTCAAAGTCCTCGCTGTCACGCTTCATGCGTGAAGCACATATTTATGATGATTGGTGAGGCCTTTGCAGTGATCTCTTGATGTTTCAGATTGGTGGACAGGGAGCACTGCAGTTTGTCATATTTCAACTTGCATAAACTCATGGTGCAAAGTAACAAAGCTTCTCATAGAATATGTGCTACAGAGATTCTGGGTGGTGCATCATTTACTGGATTCTGAAACTTCTTACACTTCCATGGTCCAGCTGTCTGAAATAATTTAATTGCCCGGGGAGACAGCTTCAGCTCATTGCCAGTTACCAACTTGTCAAAGCATAAAGCTCCACTTCTCAATATTATCTGAAATCACACTCTTCCTTGTGCTCTGATAGGCACATATAAACCTCTTTTAGAACGCTTCTTGCATCATCTCCATTGCATCACTCATCGAGATGTCCTTCGGCATTGTTAACCTTCCTAAGGATCAGAAGAGGAGGAGCATAAGAGTACCAAAGCGGGGGCAGGTAAAGGTCAAGATTTTTACAGGTTTGTTCAGGTCAATAAGAGCTTTGCTTGCAAAGGCAGTTGGATGAGTGGAACTATTAACAGGTTTCTTTGCACCACCAGAAACTTTCTTCAAGCTTCTCATTTTGGAGAGATGGCGAAGTTAAGGTACTGCATGCACTACTAGTCTTCCAACATTGTGGAGATAGAAATTGTTTTGATTCTGCTGAATGCTTGTAGTGTAGAGGCTATTCTGTACCATTTTTATCGCAGCAGAAAATGCTGCCGAACTGAGTTGCATGTACTAATTTAGTTGTTTACAGACTTTTTTTATTGTAACCAAGTCAATAAAGATTATTTATGTTGGTTTTTAAATTATGGATGGAATTGTCTCCTCCTATCTTGCGTTATATTAGAATTATGTTAATGACAAAAAGATATATAATAATCGGACTGGTCTTTCAGAAACATTATTTTGCTGTGTATTATTGTTAGTTAGTAACAATATTGACTCCAACTTCTTTATATTGTTATTTTTTTATTAGTTGAGTTTAAGATTATTAGCATCGGATCAATCAGGCGATCTCGGATTTGGAATCCATATTCCATCTAATGTAATCAACTTGTTTAGATAGTTGTTATGAGGTCAGTTTCTCTGCTTCAACTTTTAGCATGTTTGATATTTTTGTAATTATTAAGATCGAGCTCTTATTTAACATCGTAAAAAAAGTTATAAGATCGAAAATTAAAAAAATTATAAAAATTCATAAAAAAAATAGAGATGTTAATAATTTGAAAACGACCATGACACCTTAAAGATAAAAAAAAACAATACTTCACCATTTTTAGGCATTTGCTATGCACAGCCAGATTAGTTAGTTCTGGGCACTTGCTTCCGGGTGATTTCTTGTATTTCGCTTCCAGTCATGGATCCAATCTACGGTTAGAGAAGAATTTCAAAAGCAGAAAAGGTTGGAGATTCATTACAAGAAGACAACTATAAAAGACTGTGACAGGTCCTTGCAAGTTATGACTAGGCTCAGGTCCTTACAGTATCACTGTTCTGTGGTGACAAGATTGTGTCAACTTAGCACCTACCAAAATCTGAGTCAGTGGGGACCGAATCTTTATTAAAATTTAAATTGTGTGGTGAAAGTATTTTTTTATAATATAATTTAATATTGTGACTTCATGTTACATTAATTTTTTAAATAAATAAAGCTATAAGATATTAAATTCATTAAGTTGAGCACAATCTTACATTGTTACTTTTAAAGTTTAAGTTGGCTTAATATAGTAAATAGTTTAACATTCTATAGCTTTATTTGGGGTGGTGTTTGTTTTGTGTGTGTGTGTGTTTTTCTCTATGGTAAATGAAAAAAAAAAAGATGAACAGTGGCATTTATATATTGATATGAAAAATATGTAACAAAAGTTTTTTAACTACATTAGTCGTGAATAAGATTGTCGATGTCACAAGGATTAAGTCTAACTATACTATCTCATAAGCTAAGAAAATGTAAAAATATTTCAATGGATTAAAATCAATAAAATAGAAAATATTTGATGATTAGAGCCTTGAAAATTTGGATGGGAGTTTATATTCTTAAATAGAATAAAATCTAACGACGAATTAGAAACTATTTAAGATGGTGCAACCAATTATACTTGGACAATTAACATTTTGTTTCAAGAAGCATTTTTTTTATAATTACACACAAGCTATATATGAACAATAAACCACACTGTGTCGTATACATGTCTATCGTCACACAAAGGTTGCTGCGGGCTACTTAGTTTTTTTGTGGTAGAACGTCATATTTTTTGAGATGGGAAACAACCTTGGAACTCTAAAATATTTCATACCAAGACAATTTTAATTTTACTTACCTAATATAATTATCCTTTGAAAAAAAATAAACCATTCATCGGATCAAATTATTTTTTTATCTGCATAGAACAAATGCATGCAACTATCTCACCTGTAGTTTTCATGGTCATTGCAGACAGCTAAACATAATGTTGGCCAAACAAGCAATCAGAACCAAACATGTAGGTCCTCGGACATGATCGGCTCGTCTAAGCCAAACATGTCCCCGGAGATTTGAAGTTATCGACAAGATTTGAATTCAGAAAAAAAAACTCGTATATAGATCATGTATCTCCTCGCTCTATCAAATATTTATTTATATTTAAATTAAATATTTTTTTAAGTTTACGTTGTGAAGAAGAGAAAGTGTGTTATGAATGTTCACATCAATAAATAAATTTTATGAAATAGTTACGATTTGAATAAATGTTAAGGTGGAGGACCAACCTGGAACGAGACTAGCCATATTTATTTCTTTTGAAAAAAAAAGGCTTTACATATGGGCTTGTTCTATGGTAGTAGGAGACATGGGTTTTAGATCATTTAATACTCCTGGTTAGGCCTTATATTGGCCGTCTCTTTATCATTAATATATATCTATATTCTATATCTATCTATATCTGTATATAATATAAAGTTATGCTTCACAACCATTTTGTATTAATTATGTGAAGTACATTCTCTTTTCATTATTTTTCTTATCTTTTTTTTCTCTTGAATTATTTTCATCTAAAAATGTTAAAAGATATTGTGATCATAAATTAGTATAATGACTCATGTATATGTTAACATGATTATTATATTTATTTATTTTTAAATCATCTATCTCTTATTATTTTTTTATATTCCGTGATATTTTATTAATTATAAAAAATAAACTAATAATATAGAATATAAATATATATCTATATCAATATATGTACTAAAATCATCTATCTTGACATCCACATCTATATTTATATTCTATATCTATATATAATATAAAGCTACGTTCATCCATAATTTAGGAATAGACCATTCTCATCTTTCTATTCTCCGTATATTTTTTATATATTAATATAAAGTCATGCTTCATGGCATTTATAATTAGATGATGTGCATTCTCTTTTCACTATTTTTCCTATTTTTTATCCTTTTTTTTTGGATCACTGTCATATACAAATATTAGAAAATATTATGATCATATAGTGTAATAACTCATTAAAAATTATATATATATATATATATATATATATATATGCTAACATGATGATTATATTTATATTTTTTAATAAATAATTTATTCTCTTATTGACTTTTCATATTTCATAATATTTTATTAATTACAGAAAAAATAAGTTAAACTAACAATATATAATATAAATATATATCTATATCAATATATGTACTAACGTCATTATCGTGGCATGCCACTATATTTATATTCTATATCAATATTTATATATAATATAAAGCTATGCTCATGGATAATTTAGGAGTAAAAAATTAGAACACTTTGTTTTCTCTGATCTACTTTTTTTTTCTGTTTTTAATATTCTAATTACCAAAAAATATTTAATTTATCATAATAATGATTGTCAATTCAAAATAGAAAGATTATTACTCATATTAATTGTCATGCTTCAGTTTTCTCTCTTTTAAATCATGAGATATTATTTTTTTTATTAATTCATATTTAGAATTTAAGAACAATCCATATTGTTTAGTATCATTATATATATTGAATACCATTTTTATATTTTCCATGTAAAATAATTTTAATTGAATGCCCCTTATTTATAGAAAATTTTTAAAAATGACTAAAAAAAATTACAAATTATTTTTGTATAAACATTAGCCAATTAAAGTATCTTATTAACATTATTATTTTTTTATTATTGCATGAGAAAGATAATTGATTGTATTAGTAATATTAATGACTTAATGGGCTAATATTAATGATCAATAGTTGTGAGATGGTGCAATTAAGATGATTATTATGTAACCACTTTTATTTTTTTAATGGGTTTAATGGTAGGCACCAAAAATATTTTATGAGGCAGGGCAAAATGTTGTAATATCGTCAGAAGTTTATAACTAATTAGGGACATAACCAAAAAAACATTGAATGAAGTGAGAAATTTGGATTATGAAAATACTATAAATAATAATAATACTTCATGAAAATCATACAATTAATTCAAGATTAAAATTTTCCATTTTATTTTTCCATAATCTCGTATTGTTTGTCCCTTAACTTATCTCAATCCCATATTTATCTCTCAACTTCATCCGTAATAAATTCGTCCTCAAAATGTATATTTTGTAACAAAATATTTCTCTTAACCTGTAATAGCAAGTCATCAAGTTATTTTGATGACATGGATGCCACATGAACGTATAGAATATTTATTTTTTTAATATATATATATATATAAGAGAAGTCCTCTCTACTCTCTTCGACGAGAGAGGACAGTGACAAAGAGGAAGTAGGGGGAGGGTTGCCGCTCCCCCTTCCCCCTCTTTCGATCAAAGAGAGAGACCTCCCGAGCGAACTTACAGCGGCGCCGACATCGAAGGCTCCATTCTCGGCGGCGACATTGGAATCTCCATATCAGGCAGTGAAGAGATTGACGTTCTCAGGAAGTTTGGTCCCAACCTCAGAATCGACGTCCTCGGTGTTGGACTTACAATAGTGCTAGAGTCGAAGGCTCCATCCTCAACGATGGCACTAGAATCTCCAGATTAGGCGGCAAAGGGATTGAAGTTATTAGGAATTTCGGTCTAGACCTCAGAACTGACATCCTTGGCGACGAAGGTTGTGTTATCTCCAGTGACTTGACATGTCTATTCCTCTCTATCTCTCCCCCTACTTATGAGTACCGTGTTACTTCCTCCTGTTATGAAAAGTAGACGAGAGAAAGAGAGATCAACACAGAGAAGACACACGAATTTACGAGGTTCACCCTTAACTGGGCTACGTCCTCGGGCGGCGGCTAAAGTTGTTTCTTTGATGTGGAAAAACAGTAGATGATACAAGATACAGAATAACCCAAACCCTAGGTAGTTTATATATGGACTCCCAATACAAAATAAGAAACATAAGCCCTAAGACTGTCTAGGTTTCGGGGGCTCCGCCCCCGAGTCCCCGCAGGGGGGATCCCCATGGATCCCCCCTCAGGCTCGCTGACCGGGCAGCGAGACCCCGTAGGGGACGGGCGGCTTCGCCGCCCCAAATATTCGACGGCTGTGATGCGCAGGGGGTCATATGGGGTTCCACTGGGTTAAGATTCAAGGCATTATCAACACCTCCTACTCTCCAAATGCTGCGAGTTCTCTTCCTCTTCGGTCGCTGATGTATTCATCCTATCCGCAAGCTAACTTCGGGCGTGATTTGCCCGACAATGTTTGTTGACTGATTTTGAGAGATCACAATTTGCTAATGTTGATATGCCCTGTTGTCAATATGAGCAAATAGGGTGGTACCAAAAGTTGTCTTCAATAGCAAGACTAAAAGGCATCAACTGGTACCTGATGACCAAAAGGGGCAAGATCACCGTCCAATGGAGCAACAAGAAGTCAGCTGTATTTGGGATGAGAACCCCATGTGGAACTTGGGCCTGATTTCATCGGATTCTGTCAAACGTGAACCTCGCGATAGAACCCGAGGTGGAACCAAGCCATCAGAACCAAGGGTCACATGACCCTGATTCTGATGGCCCAGGTTGCAGCAGGAACCTGGTGGTTCCACCAGTTGCCTTTTTATTTGTTTTCTTTTCTTTTTTTCTATGACATGACAGTTTTTTTTGGTTTGACATTCTCTTTTCTCTTTTAATTTATTCTTTATCCTCCTACTTTTTTTTTCTTTTTAATTTATTTTAACTTTTCCTTTTCATTTAAAATATTAACATTTAATCTTAAGTGTTAAATTTTAATTTTATATTAACTATATATTATAATTTTAAATTATTTTTAGTGTAAGTTTAATAAAATATTTTATATAATATATTAATAATAAATGTTAGATTTTAATAATAAACTAATAAAATTAAATGTTATTAATTTTATTTTAAAAGTTAATGATACTAATATTAACGTATATATACTTTACTTTTAATTTATCACGGTATATTTATTAAGTATAAAATTAAAAGTTAATGATATGTATGTTATTAACTTTTTAATTAAAATTAGTAAC
>LTAE01001116.1:0-62085 GCA_001647135.1 Pontederia paniculata | reverse complement strand
GCGAGCAACAGCGGCGAACCATTTTTCTGAAGTAATGGACCGTCGAACCAATTTTCTTTTGTTCAACCTTTCCAATCTCCTTGGTTCAGCCTCATTGATCTCCAGTCGTAGGTCTCCAATCTGACGGCTGGAGATCAATGGGACAAGTTGTCCCCTACTTAAGTAGGGGAAGCAATATTATTCCCGTCCCCTATATGTTGCACCAGGTTGGATGTTGTCCTCTATCATCTCATATAAATAAAAAATATATTATTTGAATATTAATTTGGAAAAAGATATAGTTAAAAATTATAACTTAGAAAAAAAATAGATGATCAATTTTATACTTTCGGTAATGGTATGATAAATATTGACTTGAACTATAATTATGTTATAATTTTTTTGTTATAATCTTTAAATTATAAAACATTTTCCTTCTTTTTTGCATTATTAAGTTCGGAAAGTACTTTATTATAATGTGAATAATCTGTACGAATCCTGTGGTTAAATATAAAATGATGCTTAACTTGGATTAAAATCCTATCAACATCCAGGTCATAGCGATTAAATTAAAAAAAAGAATATAATTAAAAATCTCAAGAGATATATATAACTAAATAAAACTGAAGTAACTAAATAAAAAAATAATTTAGAATCAGATCCAAATTTCTAAAAGCTCTAAATTTTGAATTCAGTATTACTTATCATCAAGACCAAATTATAACATATTTTTAGTCGAAGTTAAATATATTTGACTATGAATATTATTATTATCTGGATTGTTTAATTAAGTATTTATATTCATATTTTTTTAATTTCTAATGTTATTTAAATAATTATTGAAGTTATTTAAGAAAATTTTATTCGTAAAACTTTTTTGTATATGATCTATCAATTTCAAATTAAAAAAAATCCAAATTTGATTGAGCTTTAATCAAATTTGGGTTAGATCGAATTTCGTCATTTTCTAATTTGATTTCAAATAACCCAATTTATTTAGCCAAATAAATTTATGATTGAATCAAGCATGGCGTAATATCATAATTAATGAGCTTCATTCCGTGCTCTTAGAAATAATTTATTGTTAATAAGATTTTCATCTAAATTTGAATTAACTTTTTAATCTTGCTTAGATACCATATCAAATTCAATGATACTAAAAGTCGAGACCATTAAGAAGAACATCATTCTTTTATTTATATTAACGTAGATAATCAAGAAAGAAAATTAATTTTAATAAGAATTTCATTAGGATTTAAAGGATATCTCGATGTTAAATTAGATTAGTCATCAACAATCCTAGAAACTTAAACTATTAGAAAGAACATCGTCAATGAATAATTGATCGATAATTAAAAATCAATCTTTCTTATCTTTTGAGTTTAAATTTGTTATCACAAGTTCTCTTTAACTCAACTTGCTTATCTAATTAGCCAACCCTCGTCCATGGTGATAGATAGTCTTTTTTTCCCATCAGTTGATCGATTGAGATAAGCTTAATCTTGAATCAACTACTCCATCCATGATTAGATATCTCAATCAAATAGTCAAAGAACGAAAATCATAAAATCAGATCAAAAATCGTATGATCCTACAAATTAACAAAATAATATATTTTAATATAAAATATATATTTTAATATTTTTTTATACTTAAATTTTGAATTAGACTTCGATAGATCATAATTTGATCATTTTATAAATAAAATATATTGAACTCCAACTATATTATTATTTTTTATATTATTAAAATATTTATAAGATTGTATATAGTTGTAAGATTGTACAATATAAATTAAAATTTGATTAAAATTACTCATAAAATCTTCACACTGAGATTGAAATCGATTAGAATCACAAGATCATAAAATCGTAAGATATTAAAATCTAAATCGAGATCTTAATAATAATTAATTAATTATCTCAGTAAGCTGTGAGCATTCTGTGAATTAGCTCGTGTATATACCAAAATGCAACCTTATAGATATTTAATTAGGTTTAATATGTATATTAAGCGACGTCTCGTTGATACTATATTAAGTTTATGCAACCAAATAGTCCAGGCTGTACGTGCATTATCACCTCTCACAATCTTATCAACGAATAAAACTCGAAATTATTCTATCACATAACTAATAGAATACTTGAACGAAGTCAAATAGAGTGCATTTGATACAAATATTAAACTTCATGTAAACTTTCCTTTTGTTTAATCGTCCAATTCATCTGCCAAATATATGTAGTTCCATTGACCAAAATGGTATCATCGATCAGACAACGCATCGTCCAATCATCAACGTACTGCTTAATTATAATTTAGAGACGTCCATATAACATTGAAGCAACTTGTAGTGTAATGAAAAAGGAATGTCAAACAACTGATTGGCACAAGTTAGCATGAATGTATCCCCGGTTGAAAAAATAAAAGTTAATAACTCCGATTTCGAGCTTCAGAGTTATTAATTTGATTAGAATAATATCGTTTTGCTCATTGTACCGGAGGTCTTAGCGGATAAAAAGAAAAGAAATGTCAAACTTATTCCATCATTTATGAATGTATTTTCGCTTGTTGCGTAGACTCGAACGACCTAAATTAGGATCATGATACTGAACATGGCAGCTAGTAGTATAAAGAGGAGAAATGGAAAATATGGTCAAACATGTTAGTTGTGGCTTAATAGTCAATAGCATGTTGTTTTAAGCTATATGTTGTTTTTTGTATTAATCATGTTATGTAGAAGCCCAATTGACTAATTTAATTTGAGTCGGAAGTATTAAAAATAGATCACTTAAAATGTTAGCCTCAAAATTCAATCAAGCTGCTACAACCAACTAAGTCCATATTTAATGCATAGAAATTAAGTAATTGTCAAGGTTACTACAAAGGAGGAGAGAGTAAAAAAAAATTCTGAACCTTCTGATACATTCCTTTTCTCCTTCCATTAAAACTTTTGCTTCTTCTTGGCGACATTCCTCTCTTCACCCTTCGTTCTGAGTTGGTGTCTTCATATTTTTAGTTCAGATGGTGCAATAATTGAACTAAAAAATTGGTGAAATTTTGCGAGAGGTGTCTATATGATTTGTATGTAAATATTTAAATTATGGTGGACATGTGCAAACATGCAAAAGAACCTAAACTAGAATCATACTGGGCATTTTATAATACCCTTTACCAGCTATTCAGGTTTTAAACTCTGTGGTTTAATCAATTTAAAATATATTTTCTTCCCTTAATTCCAGCTTTATATTTTGAAGGCCAGGCTGGATAGCTTTCTTGATTACTACTTAAATAAAGATAATGTAACGTACTTGCTAGTTAATTTCAAAGACTTTGTTCATATATTTTGACGTATAACAAAGTCAGGTCCAAAGATTTTGAGCTTAATTTCTGACAAAGCTTGTATAAAAAGATATGTTAGAGAAAATGAAGAATAAAACGAGAAAAATCACAAGAAACAATATAGAAAATATAAGTAGTGACGGAACTAGGACAATTGCATATAGAATACAAAAATGACATATATAATTTAAAAAAAAACTCTTGTGAGCTCCTCACCTACGATAATAATCATTTGGCTAATCGATCTCCAACTGTTATCTCAAACAGAATATTTTCTCCATTAATGATCTTCATGATAGATTAAATGTAAGATGTCATCAATACACAAGAAGGAAGAAGCGTATTAATATTATTAATATAAAAATGATAGATAATCATATTAACATTTTCAATGGATGATTCATTCCCATTGCAAAGGATTATATTTAAGAGGATAAGTGTGTTGTGCAGTGCCACGCCTCGGCATGTCTGTCAATAAGTTTGAGTTCATTTTTAATAGAATTATATTTAGTATTACAAAAGTTATAGTAGCCTAACATATAGCTTTTCTCCTCTTCTCTGGTATTTTATGTCATTTATAATGCCGAAGATTCTTGATTATGTAAAAATGATGTTAAAATATATTTAAAAATCACCAGTTTTTTAATATTTTAAAATTTCTCAAAACTCAAATTCTTTTTCGAGGGCACTGACAAAAAAATCTCTCAAATTACAATAGATGAAAATCATGAAAAAGAATACGAATTAATAGTTTATTTTTTTTGGTTTAAACATTCATGACTACTAGCTAGCACTTCACTAATTGGTGTTCTAGCGAAAGCAGAAAAGATAAATCTTATTCAAATTGACGATTTCAAAAATGAAATTTGAAACTACTAACTTCCGCAAAGTTTCGCTATGCGATTAAAAATTAATATTTTATCGGATATTAAAAATGAGTACACAACATAAATTTATATTTAAAACTCCTGAAAGTGGAATGCTGCCAATTAAGCTCATCACTAGTAGTTTTGCAGGAACATGAAGACCGAAGGGAGGTTGAGTTGAGCACGTCTTTTATCTCTATATATATGGCACTCATAGGGCAGCTAAAATGCCAGCATTCCAGTGCTATACACTTCTTTATACTACATAAACCTCTGTAGCGAGCGACAGATAACTATTCTGACATGCATCCAGCCCAACAAGTCGGCGAACCGGCGATGGCAGCAGCAGCAGCGAAGGGTGTCGTTCATCCGCCTCCTCCCAATGCTTACCCCCCTCCTCCACTGGTACCGGTGGCGGCACCTCCAAATACCTTTGCCCTTCAACAACAAGTATGGTCTACTGGGCTGTTCGATTGCATGAGTGATGTTGGCAACTGTAAGTACACAACCAAGATATTGTTCTGAGTTATATATATAACTGGCATTCATGCATGCAGGAGTTAAAGCTGCATGGATGCAATGTTATTCTTGTTCTAGCCATCTTTGAGGTTAATTGCATCTTCTTCACATTTCACAGGTTGCATCACTTGCTGGTGCCCATGCATCACGTTTGGTCGCATCGCAGAAATCGTCGACAGGGGATCAACTTGTAAGCTAATACATCATCGATAAAACAGAACAACGAAATTAAAAGCGAGAAAAAAATTGATAATTTTTTTAAATATGATAAATCCTCTTTATCAATATAAATAAAAAAATATCCACAAGCAAAGAAGATTGTCATCAGAAAATTTTCATTATAAAAAAATAAAAAAAAATTATAAAAATTATAATCCCATATAACAAGAGGTTTCGCCCCTTAATTACATCTTCCATAGAAATTAGTGGTGAGCTACGGGCTTGGACCTAACGGTCTTTTCGTCTACTACCAATATAGGTTTTTTTTCTTTTTTTCTCATAGTTTTGAGTATGCGATATAATAATTTGGGGAGCAACAACATATATGAACATATTCACGTACATGTAATTAGATAACATGAATAGATCAGAAACAGGTCAACTGGTAGTTGTGTTTTTTGGTTGTTGTTCTCCTATGGGGACACTACGATAGGTTTGTAATAATATGTAATTTTCTCACAGCATGCGGAGTGAGTGGAGCACTGTACGCCCTCATCATGTACGCCACCTGCTGCCAATGGATATACTCCTTTGCCTACAGAACCAAGCTCAGGGCTCAGTACAATCTGCCGGAAGCTCCTTGCTGCGACTGCTTCGTTCACTACTGCTGCGAGCCCTGCGCCTTGTGTCAAGCTTACAGAGAGCTCAAGAACCGTGGCTACGACATGAACATAGGTCCCTTTCTTTTTACCTCTTTTGACTCATTTGTTATGCATATGTTACACAACACAAACTAAGGGATGGTTTTTCAGATCGTAAAGATAATTAAATGTTAGCATGGCCCTGGAACAATAAAAAAGAACTTATCCTATTATGTATCTTACTAATTTGTGAAAGAGGTCAACTGCTGAGGTCGTATGGCATGTGCAGGTTGGGAACTTAACGTGCAAAGACAAGGAGGCATGCAGCCGCCGATGGTGCAACAGAGCATGATGCGCTAATTAAGCCGACGACACGGCCTGCGTGGGGGATTCGTGATGCTATTTTTGTTTCGGTTTGTTACAGAAGAATAATATGATTGATGTCTATTGGTTAATTTTTAATGTTCGTGTCTTCCTCATTATATGTTGTTAAATTTGATTTCTGCTTTAGTTTGAATGTTACAATTAAGCATTTGAATTGTAACTTGGATTTATGTAATCGATTCTTTTGAATGTAATAAATGGCCCGAAGGTTTGTTTAGGCTTTCAGAGAAGACATGGGTATATCTCAATCTTTCAATCGAATGTTGTCATTATATATGTAACTTTGTTTCAGGTGAAGTAGTAATACTTATTGTTCGGATAATTTGATGGTACATCATTATCATGTTTAAAAGGTAATTTAACACCAGAATTAATATTTAGGCCACATTAAAGAAATTAACTGGTCATATACTTTTAGGGATAAAATGATCATTCTAATACACTAGGAAAATCTTCATTAGCATGATCATGATATGCCACTATCAAATAAAATAAATACATATTTAATTAATAGAACAACTTGAAACATGAGTTTTTGAATAAAAGAATGACTCTAATGTAAAAAAAATTGTATGACCTATATAAATATTTTGCGAAAGATAAATAACACGCCTTATATTTAAGAAAAGCATAAAATAAATTATATACATCATCGCCCTAATCTTTTCGCGTGCAATCAAAGAAAATGAAAAAGTAAACTGCTAAAACACTGAATCAGCATTTAGACAAGCACATGGCAGATCAATTCTTTCAAAATTAATTATTGAGCAAAACTTAGCGGCAAGAAGAATAATGGAACAAGGCATTAGCCACAAGTCTATTTCTAAGAAACCCTAATTTGATCTGCTTCATCCTGAACAATAACACAAACAAAACGCCGAGTATTCAGATCTAAAGAATAGAAATAACATGGCAACCAAGCAACAATATCTACAAATGATTCTAGCTACGGTATCAACATTATGTTGTCCTACTCCCAGATGAACACCCTCAACAATCAAAGTGTACTTGCTATCTGTTATTTCATTAAAGATTCTGTGAACCAAACTGTTAAAGAGGCAAGTTACATTTGTGGTCAATTTCCAGACTTCACGAGCTACTTCATATAGAATGAATGCAAGTTTCCAGGGATTGCATGCAGTCCCAAGTTATCTGCCATGAACATCCTACCAGTTCTTAACTGTACAAAATGTGCAATACCCCATCAGATATTACAGTTACCAACTATTTCTTGTTATTAGAATGTATACTTACATGTCTAGTCAACCATAACCTGTGCATTGTCCATGCACATCATTTGCATACCACTGCAGTTATCGACCACTGGAAATATCACTGGTGGTTCTTGTAACCTGCTACCAGTGACCACAGCACAAGCTCAGGTGTTTCTATGATGCCTGGCGAGAATCTGAGTGTCATCCAATCAGTTCTCAAATGAATCATGTTCTATTTACAAGCATCAAGACACAATGACTTAGATTCCACTTGTGATAGAGGAAGAGGCACCATCTCTCAGCTGCTGAAGTGACGCTTGCAATGCTCTTTGTAGTGCTTCAGCAATGAACTTTAATCTACCCTGACTAATGTCAGCAGAACTCCCGTTGGAAACTTCTGATGCTCTCGCCATCCTCTGCTTGCATCTCTCCCAGTCTTCGTGACGTGACCAGCATGCTCTGCCCCCATGACTTCCTTCCATTCCAAGGAAAGAAACATGAGTATTTTCACCAAAGAAATACTTCAATCTCACTGATACACAGTACGGCAGCCAAGCAGCTCCACCAGCAGCATTCATGTGAGGTATGTGTGCTGGGTCAAGGACAAATGTAAGAGCAAAATCTACTGAACTATGATCTCGGTCATGATGAATATTGCTTTTTGAACTAGATGTTGTCCCTGAGCTCTCATCTGAAATGGAACCCAAATGATTCTCCAAACACAACTCTATACGAGGCCTCTGTGGATTAGCTATGTCTCCACCATTTGAATGTGACAATCCCTTCTTCCAAGAAATCAGTTTTAAGAACTCACGGAGGACTGAAACAGGAAGAGTAAGAAGCGTAATGAAAGATGCAACTCTGGAAGCGTCATATGGCTCAGAGGCAACACGCCGGCTGAAATAATCACATATTTCATTGATTTCCGCTGGTGTTAATTCTTCCTGAGTATTGGCTTGGTTTTGCTGCTGCTGCTGCTGATGGTGGAATCGTTTAACACTTAAAACTTGTAAAAGAAGTTGAACCCTATGAACACTTACAGCAAAGACATAGCCCCTGCAGTTATGAGAAAAGCAAATGTGTTTTATTAACATGGCACACCAAGATCTTCCCAAGTTCAATCTACTTGTTCTTGATAGAACATTAATATTATTTTCTTCATACACATCCACCAATCTCAAAATTTATGCATGAAAACAAATGTTTGAAGTGTAGGATAGTAGGTTCCCTAAGCAGCAATAATTTTTTTTTTTTTTAAAGAGAAGCAGCAATAATTTTAAAGATGAAAATTGATACCAACATCCACAATTAGAGCAGAGTAGTTTTCTGTTTGACATGGTTTAAGCATTACAAGTAATCACATCAAATGTTAATAATCATACACCAGATTTAGAAACAGTAAAACAATGAAAGGATGCTAATGCAGAACAAGAATAGTTCATGGGCCTTCGCCCATAGTCATTGGTCTTTCGTTATGAACCTTTAGTGTAGCCCATTATTTTAGACTTTTGAATTAATTTCCCTTTTAATTAGTTTTCCTTTTATTAGTTGTCCTCGATTACTGAATATTTGCCTTTAGCCTATTTCTGCAAGTAGATAACTTAACTTAAGTTTAAGCGGATAGCTTAGTTTATGTTAGGAGTAGTTTAACTTGGTAGTTCTCCATCAATTGGTAGAGCAAGACCGTTTGATTTCAATCAGATAATTCAGATCCTTTCTCATTTTCTCCCTCCCCCAAAACCCGAAGTCCTTCCAAGGTTCCCCAGCCATCCTATCTCCCATATATCCGTTCGAAAAATATATCTGTTGACCACCACCTGCTCGTCATGAGTCGTCTTCTTCCAAAGTCCACCACGACGTTCGTCTCCAATACCAACCGTTCTACAGCACGACGCCGCCCTCCTGCAAGTTGATGCCCGCTGTCTGATACACCTCCCCTGACTGACCACCATCCTCTGCAACCTCGTCACCATTGTCGCATTGCCTCCTTGCCACTTGAACGTCGCTGTTTCCACTCACCATCTGCCACACTGCAAATGCTGCAACCTTCGGACAACCACCTCCATGTCGTCATTCCTCTCTTACAGCAGCCACCTCACAAGATCACCAAGCGATGCTGCCCTGTGCAACGGCATCATTTGCCACCTAGCACAATCTCCACTGCTGCTGTCCAACTACATGACACTGCCCTTAACACCTTTCTCGGCTACCACTATTAGTTTGCGCTGCCACAGCCTGCCACGAACCAAAAAGAAGTCCTGCTGCATTGCAACCTCGCCGCTGCTGCAAGACTCCAAAAGCACGCCAGCTACGTCAATGATCTCCGTGACCCTTCTGTCAACACTGTTCACCACCAACCTTTCTTCTACTTCATCGAGTGAGAGGCACCAGAAGCAGTCCTCTTCCTCAGTGATCAAACGTCCCTTTTCTGCTGTTGCTGCCACCTGGTTTCGCTGCTGCTTCCTGTTGCTGTTTCCACCTGCTTTCGCTTCACGATCTCGATCCCCAACTGTTGCCCCTTGCTGCTGCACCTCACCGATCGTCGTCATTATGCGAGGTTCTCATCACAAACACCATCGCCGCTTCCTTTTTTTCTACACATAGCCGCTCTCATGTGAAGCTGCCACTGGATTTAGTCGCTGCCTCGCCATCTTTGAGCTCCTTGGGCGTCCAACCATCCACCACATCAAAGGCTTCAACCAGCAAAGAAGACGGGTGGCGTTCTTATTTGTTTTTTTAGTGTTGACATCAAGCCAAAATAATAGTGCCCTCGTATTAGAGTTAAAAAAAATGAGTAAAAAAGAAAAAAATGTGAAAAGAAAAAGAAAGCAATAAAAAAAAGATAGAGAGAGAGCAGATCTTAAAAAAAGAAGACAAAAAAAATAGAAAGAAAGCTTAAAAAAAGTGCAATCCCTTTTCTTCTTACAAAACTGACTCATTTGTTTCTATGTCAAGCAATAGCCCCAGTCCTTATAGTTCTAATTGTACATCCTACTCCAACTCACGTAATCCTTCCAGATTAATTGTACATCACTTAATCGTAAGTGTGATGCTCTATGTATTAAGCTTGACACCTTGAACACCATCAAGCTTCTTTCCTGAGTTATCCTTATGGATCTTAAACCATGCCACCCCCATCATATGTATGGGTCGTGCTATGTTCCAACTTTCTATGTCCATCCACCTCCTTACGGTAATGCACCTTACCACATACTATATTATCTATCCGGGCAGCCTCCACAAAGCCCATTACCAACTCCACCACATAATCTTACAAGGAGTCTCTTAAAAATCCTCCATGTGATACGCATCTCAAGACATCAATGTATTACTCCTCTTGTACCTCCTTTTTCAGACACAACTTTGCTTATGTTTGATGATTCACCACAAGATGATAGCTCTTGCTTGGAAGAGATCAATATCCCTCCTTAAAATGATTCTTTTGATGCTCAGGCCCCTCTAGTCGAATCAAATCCTGTAGATGTTTCTCTTGTAAAGCCAATAATTTCGACTACCGATGCTCCTCTTATTGAGTTGTCAATTGTTCATGAGAAAGTTAATTCGATGTTGGCATCCTTCAAAATTGACGTACATTTTTTCACTAATTCTGATATTTAATTTTTCACATACAATGATTTGTTTGAGCTTCTTCCCCAATCTGCAAGTGCTTCATATAAGAATTGTTTTACTACTTTCTTGTTTCTAAAGATTCTAGAATTCTCGCATGGGCCTCGCTGCCAATGCCTCTTCATCCGTTGGATCAATCATCCCCTTGTTGTTGTTGCTTGGATTAATGATGTTGACTTCTAATATCTTGATGTTGTCCTTCAACACGTGTATCATCTTGCATCTCGTCAAGTTCGAGCTTTTCTCAACCAAGGAGAATTGATGTAGAACAAAAATAGTATAGCCCTCTACTTTAGACTTTTTTTGAGACGGCTCTACTTTAGACTTTTGGATTAGTTTTCCTTTTTATTAGATTTCTATGTTATGATTACATGGATGTTTAGAACTATATATAAACCCTCATATGATCGTATTAGAACTCATGCTTGGATGAACGAATATTTGCCTTTAGCATATTTCTCATAAACGGATAACTTAAATTAGGTTTAAGTGGACAACTTAGTTTGGGGTTTAGGAGCAATCTAACTTAGTAGATCTCCATCAGATGTACCCTATAATGGACTTGTAGTAACATAACAAGCCAGAATTAGTTTCAATCATCTGGATCTTTGTTTTGCACTTTGCACATATATGAAAAGACATTTTTTTATAGTACTTTTGCAAATATGCTAAGACTAGGGTGACCGGTTAATTACCCTGTCCAATTTACCCCAGATTTAATGCAAACATGATTGCTTTTTCTTTTGATGAGTATGACTACTTAGGCTGATTGATTAGCAAGCAGCATCAAAATGAATATGCAAGTACACATCTACTTTGAAACATACGCTACAAGAAGCTTGCATTCTCAACAGGTAAAAATTTCACACTATAAATTATTGACATCTTACCCCACAAAAAAACGCAATGCAGGCTGCTCCTGGTCCAAATTTAATAGTGTCCCTTCATTTTCCTTCAGAATAGAACCCAGTATCTCTTTCAAGAGATCAGGCAACTGTGCGAACAACCACAACACGCCAAGATACTTGAGGATGCCACGCAATACCTTCTTAAGAGCTGCAAGGGGAACCCAACCACCACCATAACCTCCATCATCTCCAAGCCCAATAAATGCTGTATTAAGTTCTCCCTTCATATGTACTGGGAAACCAGTACCTGGAGATATACGTAGTGGCATCCCAGAGATTCCCTGACTCAGGCTAGAAGAGGCTAGCATTGTAGAGCCAACCCTGTTTATGCCACTACCTATTTGTGTTCCAAGACTAGTATTTGATCTGGGTATTGTACCAACAGATGCAACATTAAGGCGGTTTGCCGAAGGTGGAAGTGGTTGAGTACCTAAACTTGAATTGGCATTGCTGGAACCAAGTTGTAGACCAGTATGTGAAGCACCAGTAAAACTGGGTTCCAAAGCGTTCAGACCTTGAGCAACATGTTCCATAATGAAAGGCCGAAACTGTGGACATGGCAATGAACCACCAGCTGCAGGCCCTCCTTTTGGAGGTGTAGCAGGCTGCAGCCAAACCTGATCTCCCGCAAAACAACGCATATCCACACCAAACTTCTTACGGTATATGATGCGTATCCAATATGGACCTCGCAGCACAACAGAGACATCAAAAGGCAGCAAAGAGCTAGGAACGAGTCCAGGTCCACTTCTTCCAGCTGCAGACAACACACTTGCTGCATGAAGACTCTGACTGCTAAGTTGTGCTATAACTGCTGCTGTTGCAGAAACATTAAATGAAGGCTGTAACACATTTAGTGAAGTATTTGCCAAACTTCCCTGAGATTGCATAAAAGCATTCTGCTTAGGAATAGAGGAATATCCAGCAGAAACCGGCACAGGAATCCGCGCAGGACGTATTGCACCACATAAAGCAAGTAAAGGTCCTGCAGTAAGACGGATGCAATCCAAGAAGGATGCAACTTCGCCTCCATTTATAAAATCTTCTAGAAACTGCATATATTGTTAAATAATATTTCAGAAAATGCACTCTTCACAAATAAACCAATAAACACTGGCATAAAGTGTGGATAATGATGACCAAACACTGACATAGGTACATAATTACGTCCTAATATTCATTCACCATTGATTTCTCTTAAGCCACTACCGCAATTTGCTAAAAGAGAAGATAGAAAAAACTTAGGATAAACCAGAGAAAATAAAGATTAAATTCAAAGTACATCCATGATGGACATTTTTTCTAAGTTCATATTAGACAATGATATGGATAAAGAAGCATTTTTCACCCCTCAACAATTTCATGCCAACAATCCTCAACTTGGAAAATTAAAACTAAAGAAATGAACAAATGTTCATTCATGTTAAAATGCCTCTGATAAAATAATCATGAGTTTTCTTGTTACAGAAACGTGCATCTAGCAAAAAAGTTCATAGTCAACGAAAATGTTTTCCAAGGGTAGCACAAACCTTAGTGTGTGGCCAGAGTTGATCAGGAGAAATATGCATTGCGCATCCATCTTGACCATCTTCCCATTCAACAACAAAGTGCACCACAGGCATTGAGCCATAGCTAAACCACAAAGTCATCAAACCAACTGCTTCAATTTTGAAGGTTCTTCTCATCTGTTCAGACAATTTATCCACCGTTTCATTGCTAATCTTTCCAGATAATGGTATCTTTGAGTCAGAGATTGTGTTATTTTCATCAATCTTATCATCAGCTCTCAGACCAACTAATTTCCGCATTCCGCAAACAAATAACCGTGCGTTATAAAGCCTTCGCAAATCCGATACCAATTTCTGAATGCTGTCGGATTCAACACTTTTATAACACAAGACAACACCTTCTGGATCACAATGAATGTGGGAGTCAACCTCCGATGTATTGGCAAGACGTACACCAGAGCCCCATGATGTACTGGTACTTCCTGTATGAAGCTCCCACAATTCCCTGAAATGAAGATCATCAATTTTGACATCCCAGCACATGGTTCCAGGATTCCCAAGACGTAAGCATATGCGATGCCATGTTTTATCCCTGGCAAATGGCAACTTCAACCACAAATTAGAGGATGGTGTTCGCAAACCGACTTCTTCAACATAAGGAATGTCCAGTGCATCCATTTGGCTGGTCAATTGCGCATGCTTAATACAAAGCGAACAGTGTCTGACAACATGGAGGAGGACTGAAACAAATACATTCAATGGGGTAATGGCAAGGTCTGATTCAGAAAGAAGATGACCAAATGTATATCTGCCAGTCTTGCATGACGATGTGGAAGAAGGTAACACCAATCCTGCAGAACAAGAATCAGGTGACTCCAATAGTTTTCTTCGTTTGAATTGTGGAGAAACCCCTTTAGTCACTTGAAATGACGGAATTGCTGTCAGAATATCCAGGAGAGAACGTTTTCTTGATCGTTTCTCATGTTTATTAGGATGATCATAACCTGGGTTGGAGAGAACCCTGCATTCTGGTGTTTGACCTGTAAGAAGTGCATCAGTCCAGTTAAATATTTTTTGAAGGGCTACATACAAAAGAGAGAAAAGATAGCACAAATACATAATATAATTGTAATGCACAAGCCTTCGGTACACAATAAGGGATGAGGTATGTACAGTACCTTTCATTAATCCATCCAAATTACCAGTTGATGAACTTTTGAACTTATTTGGGTTCTTCTGGAGAGACAATTGTAGACCCCCATCAAGTGTGCTTAGTTCTTTTAAAGACTCATTGGCAAATCTCAAATGATCATTGTCCATGGTAGGAAACTGACCAACTTCAGCCGAATATGGTGATTTAAGATTACTGAGGTTCTGATCAGATCTTGAAGAGGATAATTTATTAGATGAGCTTCTTAAGGGGCTTGAAGAAAGGGAACTAGTAGCAACCTTCGGAGTAAATCCTTTCAGGCTCTTAGGCAGGTAAACTGAACTAGTTGAATCCGTAAGTACAGAAGAATTCTCCACAGTACTATTTGCTTGAGATTGTTGTAATCGAGCTTCCCATTTCGGTGAGCTAATTCCAGACTTAATTCCTGTTTGATTAATATGAAGAGAACTTGAATGAGATGAAGCCATCATCTTATAAGATGAAGATTCCTGGCTTCCAGTGATAAAACTACTTGATGCACCTTTCTCAAACCCAAAAACTTCATCGACAACAGATGAGAAACTTGATTGTGAATAAGAAGGAAGTTGGAGACAAGCTTCCTGTCCAAAATCAGGATTAAGTCCATGTTCTGTTAACTGATTAAATGTCCCTGTATTTGACAAAGAATGGAGGCTCTCCCAGTCAAAGAGGCTCATGTTTAGTTCATCATCAATCATTTGCATCTGCCCAATATCAATTTTATTGAAACGTAGAAGTTGATTTGCATCACTAAAAGAGTGAGGCTTTCCATCTCGATCAAATCGAGATTCTAGCAAATTAAAATCTGGCTTGAAATCCTTGTCAATCTGCAAAAGTAGATAATAGGCATTTGCACACTGTGGAAAACCCATCAAGAGCCTATCTGATCCATGCGAAATGGTCTCCGGGATTTTCAGATTAGATAAATGATCGTGAACCTGCAAGTGGAAGTACACATCAGCATAAAAAAATAAAGGTCGTTTCATCTATATAAAAAAGGCAAGTTAGGAATATGGCATATTGAATGTAATAAAATTTCGGAAAAAAAGAGAATATTCAAGGATTAAAGTGCCAAACCACATAATTTGTTTTTAGATAAATTTTTGAGGCAAGGATGATTTCCAAATTGGACAATCAACCCATTTTATTATGATGTTACTAGACATTTCAACTTGTTCATAAATATTGATTCATACATTTATGACCTTATTCAAAATTATCATTTGACTTATTTGTCAATGTAGGTCATTGAGCATCATTGTTGACTTTCTGAAGGAATATTTCATATTTGACAGGAATAAACGAGTCCAGAATCATCTAATGCTTGTGAAAATTAATGAAAAAATTAAGTATACAAAAAGTAACAATATCAAACTTAGGATGAAGCCCAAATGAGAACAGCCTTGGCAAATATGTGGTTTGCGCAGGATGGAGGAAGATAGGGGTAGTTGACCTGGATGCCCATACACTTGAATCCATCTGGCACACTTCCCGCCACAACAGGATACAAAACACCCATTCCCAACCCCCAACCTCCTCCTTGTATACCACTTGCAGCGCTTTGGGCCATTTGGATTCAGCTTAATAAGATCATCTTTAGGGGGGAAGAGATACTACATTGAGAATATTGCAAATAGTATATTTTTCTTGTCTAGAGAAGGGGGAGAGGTTTTGTGGGCTTTTGTTTCTCATATCTATAGTTTTACTTCTGCTCGTACATGTACTCACTTGATTAATCAAAGACTAGTGCCTCCTTATTTGCAGTAACGGTACGCAATATACAATACCATCATGAGAAAATAATAGTTAATCAGATACATCATGTATTGCGAGTCAATCAACAATTTGTAATAAAAGATCAATAGCAAGCTTACCTGTAAGCCCAAAAACCTCCCCATTGAAGCAAATACGTTGAGAACGCTCTTGCTTCTTAAGTTTGTAAACACATCAGTAGCACTAAGGTTTCCCAGATTTAAAGCCTCTTCGCAGTCAATAAGTATCGATGTAGCAAGTACATTCTTAGAAGATTGAAGAAGAAATTTACCAGTCCTACATTTCAAGTAATAAACATACTTAAGGCAACTGTCAATGCCAAGTTTAACCACTTCAGAGACATCATAACATCATAGATCTAATCAATAAGTTAAATGGAAAGGACTAGCAAACTAACATGATGCAGGCAGACTTTTCCCTGAAGTTCACTAATTTAATATATAGTGACTATAGCCTTGACAACAAGAAGTGAAACAGAACTCCCTAATTTATCCATAACTTTATAGTACATAATACATACAGACTCTTTATTTACAAGCTTCTAACTGATATATTGTTAAAACTCAGCCACCTTGAGCTTGTTTTCAGTGGAATCATATGACAGGCATTGTGTGGAACATTTCTTTAGAAAATCCCTTAGATAGAACTGCTCCTGATCTATATGCATACTTTCATCTTGAATTGCTTCATGTAGGATCCTTTTTTTTTTTTGAAAGAGAGTAGAAGCTTTGTATATGACTTTACAAGAATTATTAGCAAGCACAACTGCAAGAACACTTGACTACAACTTGTTTATATTATAGTCAACCATATTTCTTTTTATATTAAACGTACAAGAATGCCAACTGCTTCAGAAAATTTTAGGATTGAATTAGCTCTAACTATGACTAGAAAGTAGCATCAACTTAGTCACTCACTTGGGAACCCCACTTCATGATGCTTTATTAAAACATAAAGTTCTTTTTAACTGATGGTGTCCATAAGCGAGCCTTTTTCTAAGGAAAAAAAGGTGAGTTCTAGAAACTTGATATAGTTATCCTCCTCCAAATTAACAAGCTAAAGTCACAAGACATCAGACACCCAACCCCATAAGAGGAATGGGAGAAAAGCCTTCGGGCCTTCAAACTAAAGAAATAAAAAGGTAAAAAAAATGAATGAAAAAGATATGGATGATGACATATAATTAAACAAAGTTATGATTAAATCTTCTTGTGAATTCAAATCGGAAGCCAGCATATTAAGCAGTGATCCAAAAAGATAAGGCAAGTAACTTCTGACACATGTCTGCTATAGAGTGAGCTAGTATATATTAAATTATTTGTTTCTGATTGTGGACACATGTCTGCCCTCTCTCTTTTTTCGGGGGTATTTCCTCTTTCAGAAATCAATTTGGAATTATTTTGGTAAAATTTCTAAATTCAAGATTGTCCTGTGCATAAAGCCACTTTATGGTACTTTAAAAATATCACCAATATGTTCCTAAACTCAACTGTCCCTGACTTTCTAAAAAAAGAAAATAGAAAACCAATTGCCCCCGATTTTCTCAAAAGAGATGTATAAGAAAATAGATTGCCCCCGAAAAAATGGTGCCATAGACATATCTCTCCTAGCATAACCATGAGATCAACCTAGTTGATAAAGCTAGTGGTTTCAAAAGAACGAAATAGGGAGCAATGTAAGTACTTCTCCATGGAAGAGAGTAGAATTCTGGTTCAATGTCATGTTTATTATTGTGTTCTAGTCAGTTGCAGGTCTTCATGGGTAGATGGTTCAGATTGCACTGGACATAATGACTCAGTCTCATGGTCTTTCCCTCCCTCCATTTGTGATTGGTGACCCTCCCTCCATCCTCGACCATCTTTCCCAGGAGATGAAGATGCCATTTGATACTTGAGTGGTGTATCTTTTAGATTGCCTAAAACTGTTGAAGAAGAGAACTAGAGCAGAACAGAGGATTTAGAGATGTGTGACAGTCGAATTGTTAGTTGGTGCTTTGATTTGGTCCATGATAGTTGTATATATCATATCCATCGGCACTTATTG
The DNA here is from genome assembly GCA_001647135.1 of Pontederia paniculata. Lineage (NCBI taxonomy): Eukaryota > Viridiplantae > Streptophyta > Magnoliopsida > Commelinales > Pontederiaceae > Pontederia > Pontederia paniculata. Next base: position 43,936 of record LTAE01001116.1, on the reverse strand, counting down.
ATTCGGTGGTAGTCTTCTGATTGCAAAGTTCTGTAGGAGATCGATATTATGCTTGATCATCGGGCTCCAAGGTACTCTGATCTCCATGATTTGAAACCTCCGGTAATCGACTTGTCTTTTGTCCTCCTTCGGCAAGTCCCCGAAGAACAGTGAGGCATCTCATTCTGACATGGCCAAGGCCTCCACACTCAAGGCACTTTATCGCATCTCTGCATTCACGTTGGATGTGGCCCCAATCTCGACATCTGTAGCACTGCATTCGCCTCCCAGTTGTATTGCAGTTGCGAATCTGTCCTTGCTTGGTGCAATGTTGTTGCACCCTTTGCCATTCCCCCTCTCTGATGTGGCGTCGGCGGAAGAAAGTCTCCCGCTGACGATCTTTGTTGGTGCCACTGGGACATATTCTCCCGATGACGTTCAGGTGTCATCTCTTAGGTCATCTTTCTCGGCAATCCATCTTTCCCAAAACATTCAAGATCAAGGAATTGCTAGGTGTTTGAGTGATATGATGCTTACCACTTGATAAATAATGCATTGGTGTAACAAGGGCCTTGTTTCTCAAATAATCATAGGTTTTATTTCAAGCAATAAGTTTAGTCCAAAAATTTAGAGATGTGCTTCACTGCCAGTTGCACAAAGCATCACTGCCTTATCTTGTAACTAGAAGCCTAACGAGTGAACCAATCATATACAATTGGCAGAGCATAGAGAGTAGCAATCAGTGTATGTAGCAAATAAGAGTGAAAAGTAGATGTGTTAAAGAATCAATATGAGTGAGGATAATGTGTATGCCTAAGTTCTAAGCCAACTAAGATATATCACAAGCATTCTTTAATATTTCTATATGTAGGTTGTGGTCCAAGTTTACTATTTTTACACAATAAGCTATCATAGTGGTCAATGCATGTTCTACTTCTCTAATTATTTCTACCTTTCCTTGCCAAGTTTTGCTATTGCCTAAATGCAAGATCAAATGAATGTTAATATTTTATCAGAAATCTTATTTTTGTCTGCATTGCATTGTAAAGTCTAAAGCTGGAAAATTCAACCACCAATCAGATTAGAGATGAAGACAAAATGACTTGTAAATCTAATCTTTTGGGCATGTCAATCTAAAACCAAATTACAAGTTTTGTACAGGTTGCCTTTTGTGCTAGGTCATAGAACATATTCACACATAGAAATATGTTTTATCTATCAAAACAAACCAGGAAAAAGGAAGAAACCTGATATTGATTCCAAGGGTTATATAAGATGCCCCAAAAGCTCGCACACGTAGCACTTCATCCCCGAAATTATTAGCACTATCAAGCTTATCGTCCTTCTACAGAATGTAAAGAGATATTACATGGAATAGTAGACAATACAAATATCAGGGCATGAAGGATAATTATTGGTGAAACTTAAGGGATACCAACTTGCAGAAATCTTCTTAGCAATGTACTCTATCAACTTTCATGCGAGATATTTTGAAGATTCAAAGTTCTAAACAATCAAATTGATTTCAACTCAAAAGTAGACGCTCCTAGAATTATCACATCTTTTTACTAGGTCTCTGCCAATAAAATTTCCGATTGATACTGCAGATGCTGTGTGATAAGCATTTTGTGGAGATAACTTCAATCCTGAATCTACATAGAACTGTTTTGTAGTTGAATATAAAACCAATATGTTTACACTCTTGATACAGACAATATATATATTAGTGCTAGTTGTTATGCTTCAGAACGCCAAGTGATTGGTTTGCGTTTTTGCTTCACTGGGTTTTAAGATATCATAATGAAGTTGACTCACCAAAGTATTGGGCATGTCATGTTTCATTTTGCATGGCTAAATGGTTCCTGCCTACTGCTGTTTCTCAATATGTCTCCAAAAGCATAATGCTCTTTTAATAAAATAAACTAGTTTTCATCCTAACAACAAGAACAATAATAATAGTAATAATAATAACAACAAACAATAATAATAATAGACCCCAAGGGAAGAAAGGCTAGAAAACTCTGGTAAACTTATAACGATAACAGCTGTATGCATCTTGGCACATACCTTTTGCAAGTCTATCTCCGGTTCCTTTTCGTGGCAAAGTATGACGTCACCTGAACCCCGATAAATTTGAACATTTCTGGTTAGTTCCATCTGGATTTCAAATAGACGAGTATGCCTATTGCATGCAATAACTCCAAGAAGGAGCTTCTCGACATCAATACAACTTAGGTCCAGTGAAAAAGAAGCTTCCTTGTCAGTAAATGGATCCAAGACAAATGAACTATGCAAACACTTAATCTGAGTGCCATGCCCTGGGTCAACTTTGATATACGGACAAGAACTGAGTTCGGATGCACCAGAATTTTTCTCAAGATCTAACCAGTAAATTATCTTCAATCCAGGTGTTCTTGAACCGCTTGAATCAATTTCAATATCTTGTGACAATTGTAATGCACTGGAACTCCCACCTAGTCCAGCAGTTCCATCGGAGATGAGCTCAAAGCGGATTGCATCCTTCCACCTGCCTTGTCGTAGTACCTGAACTTGCCTCAATACAGTATCCATAACAAGAGCAACACATAACTCATGGAGAATTGTGTACAAAATGAAGAACGGATTTTCAGCTGCAGCCATCCTTCGCTCAAGATCATCCCCAAGTGCATATCTCCGAGACTCTTCAAGCTTAATAGGTCCATTCTTCTCACCAACAAGCAATTCCAAATGTAATATCCTCCACAGTGACAAATGTCCACGGTAGCCCAAGGTAAGGAAGACCTTGAATTCGCCATTTACACGAAGAATAGCAGTACCATCAGATATCATAACATCTGAAATTTCTTTAGGAAGTGATACTTCGAGAAGCTTGGATCGCACAAGTGTGTCTAACTTCTTCAAAGCAAGCTTTTGCTCATCCTCAGAAAGTGCACTCTGAACTGACAAATCTTCAATGCATTTCGGCAGGCGTTGATAGCCTCCTGTAAGGAGAACTTCAATGGCTGAAGGAACATCAAAAGAAGGAGCACGAGCTTGTTGCAGCACCTCATGCATGAAGAATAAAGAATCTGCTGTTTGTGTAAAACATGAATCATGACTGGAAAGAGTTGATGCAAGTTGTTGACAGTAATGAATCAGTGGAACCTGCAAATACCAGAAGCCAAATCTATTCAAGTCAAGTACTGTAAAACAAATTACCATAAAATATCAGGAGCTCAAAACCCACATAAACTATCCGTTTACTAGTAGTCATATGGGAAGCAAACAACTCAACTGAAGTACAAAGGTGCAATTCATGGAACTAGCATGTGTATCAGAAATTGTTCATTCACTGCAAAGTGAAAACTGTGTACACATATGGAGCTCCGATATGATTAAAATATAAACATAAAAGAACTCTTCCTCAAAAAATAAACAAACATAAAAGAACTGACAAACCAGAGTAGAAAAACTAGAGAAGTAGCTTAAATTCAAGTTCATAGAAGAATGCCGCATTTTCATTTGTCTATGATAGATAATGGGACTCATCTATGCTCTTTCCATTCACAGTTTGTGAATGGAAAGAGCATAGATGAGTCCCATTAAGAAATTAATAATTAATACTAATTTAATGATAATAAATAGAAAAGAAATTTTATTTAATTTTATTTAGGATAATTAATCTTCAAATTTTAATATTAAAAAATAAAATAAATAAAATAAATAAATAATAAAGTAAATATTAACTAATTAAGTATATTTAATTATAGAGTAATAAATAGTCTACTTTTCTCTAACAGTACAATTTCGTGTTCTGTGCACACTTTTTAATACAAAGGAGAGGATAACTACATATTTGAGTAGACAACCGCTATGCAGGAAATTGGTGGAAAGTGTGTATGAAGTAAAAAAATAAATAAAAAGTGTAGATGTGGATCTAAAAAATCTAAGAACTCATAATCCCATCTCTCAATCCCTTACCAACTTGTATGGTTGTGTTGTAACAATATGGCCCACAGGACGATCAACGGGTAGAGAAGTAGTTGCCACCCCACTAACATGTCCTAACAGATCTCCAAAAGCCTCCTCATGGAAGTGTCTATTCATGTGCACTTGGCTTGCAGTCGTACCACCTCTAGCCACAAGGCAAGCAAATAACAGATACTCAAAAGCCTCCTCGTGGAAGGGTCTATTCATGTGCACTTGGCTTGCAGGCATACACCTCTAGCCACAAGGCAAGCAAAAAGAAGATGGTCGATGTCCTCCTCCACCAACCTTCATAACACACATCACCTCTGAGTCAAGAATCAATCAAGCTCTATGGTACTCCAGAATTAAGACTTGTCCATGTCTTAATAGCCAAATCAGGATCCTGATTTTTAAAGGGTGAATAGATGCGCCACACAAGACAGCAATCAGTCCTGAGCAAAAAGAGTGCGCAGAAGGTGGGCAATAATTGTGAGTAGGTCATGCATGCAAAGAAATGGCCCGATACACAAGCCCACCCGTCTGTGTGGGAGCCATTAAAGAAGTAACCTGAGAGCCTACATGGGGGGGAGAGAGTAGATCCTCAAATCTCTTGTCTGAAAGTGTAGCTCAAAACAGGGGCTCTCAAGTCCCCGCTCAATAAGCTAAAGCCTATAAGTCAAGGAGAGAGTTGAAAGCTTCACAAAGTTAGTATACCTTGCTATCCAGCCAAACAACCTAGTCATCATTTTCTCCTTCATATAAGGAAAAAAACTCATTTGACAAAATCACTAGGATATCCTCTAAAAGATACTGCAAGAACAAAGTATACACCTTTAAGGCACAAATTTCGCACACATATATGTGATTGTGCCGTTTGAATTTTTGAAAGTGTCTTTTAGTGGATCATGTTCCTTAGACTGCAAATGAATTGAAACATTCAAAATTTCATATAATATTATCGGGAATAGCACCACATAATTCCAGAGAAAACCTTGGACTGATATAAATGTCTGTTTCACTATACCTTAAGCAATGTTTTGTAAGTTCAATACAGCCTATACTGACTAATACTCTGCCGCAAACCAATAAATCAGTACTATTAATCATGTGCTGTCCTTTTGTTATAGCTATGTACTATTAATCATGTGCTGCCCTTTTGTTATAGCTATGTCTTCCGATTCATATATCAGCTAAGGAGGGACTGAGAGTGGCTGGACGATATTTCACTCCTTTCTTTTTGAGAGAAAGAAAAGGAGACTACACCAGTTGGTAGTCACCCACTTGTATTGATGTAAAAAGAGATATACATGTGTGTAACGGAGAGCGGTGCCAAAAGGCTCTCCCAAAAAAATAAACAAAAGGTGCACCCCGATGTCAACCGAAACCCCACTCTCTAAGTAAGTGACGTGATGTAAATGTTTTCTATATAGCATCTTCCACCAACCCCCCCCAGATCGGAAGAGCGTCGTCCCCCGAAGACCGTGCGGTTGCGCTGAAGCCATATCACTCATGTGGTGGTCATAGCTCCGGCACATGCCCATCGCCAATCCATGCTGCCCCGTGTGCCAAGAGCTCGCAAGGAAACCCAAAAGCCATCCACTCCTGATGCGTCTATGTCCACTAGGTCCAGACATCGCCACGTCTCCCTGGCTATGGGGCAGGCGAAGAACGATATTTCACTCCTTAATCTCAATGATAAGAGTCTCTAAGAGAACGGAAAGGTAAAAAAACTGAGTTACAAGACGGCCTACCTCCTCCCAACTCCTCTGGCAATGATAGATGCATAAATATGAGTGAAAAGATTATTATGGAAATGAAAATAATGTAGATGTTTTAAAGGTAAAAAAGTGTAAGGATTTTATCAATTGCTATAGAATTACACCAAGATGAAACAACCCATCAAAAAAAAAAAATATGAAAGCAAGGCATCATAAATAGGGGTAAAGCTTGATCCTTGATTGGAGTCTTTATGTACCGAAATGTAAGGAACTCAATTTTTCCAAAACGACTTTTTCCTTCGTTAAGGCGTCTTGTTTTTCATAACACTATCACGTGAGTCATATTAAACTGATTTAGTTTTGCAACTCGCCAAAGTTAAGAACATATAAGCATTTGGTCGATATCCATCACAGAGAGGATGCAACATCGGAGAATCAAAATTACAATGCATATGATAAAGAGTTCCATTTAAGACACAGGACGATCAGCATAACTGATATCAAAATACCTGGATATTTCGGTTTACAAGAAAAATTACTGTCATATCAGTAGGCCTAAAGCAACAGAAAAGGAGCCTCAAGTTGTACCCTAGTTCATTACTCAAACTTGATCAAAAGGTTTTCACTTCAATCAAATCAGTAAGACTTAAAGGCCAGGCACAGAATGTCCCCAACGACCAACCACAAAATCACAATCTGAAGCATTTCAAACAGTTCTTTATTTTGCAAGGGGCGTCCGTTATTAATTTTCATTAGTTGGCTGTTTCGAAATCTAATCCCTATTAGTCATCAATTTGGGCTTCTTACTACTATTGCGCTTTCTTAGCGATGACAGAATCAACGTGGAGGAGGTGCCCCGTTTCAGAAACTTCAAATTTTGGACTTCCAAGAGGAAATTAAAGGTTAACGATCCAGGAGTAGGTTTCTCCTAGCAACTCCAAAATGTAGATAACTAATGCTAGCAATAAAACATGGGACAAATGAAGTTTCTGTTCTGTAGGAGGAGGAGGGGTTGTGGAAACGGGAGGCACCTGCTGGCACCATTTGGCGAGGACATGGAGGCGGAGCATACGCTGCCGCGTCTTGGAGACGAACTTGAGGAGATCGATCTTCTTCTCAGCGTCGGAGCGCGATTCGCTGGACACCTTGGAGCTCTCCACCAGCTCCTTGAGCGCGAGGTAGGAATCCTCCGCGGCCCGCTGCACCAGCGCCGAGAAGTCCACGGTCTCCTGACCCAGCTCGGCCGCCATGATTCCTGTCTCTTCCCACCTACGACCGCCGCCGCCGCCGTCGAGCTCAGGACATGGAAGGAGACGGTGGCTGGCCGCGTCCCGGCATTAGGGTTCCGGAATCGGCCCCTCCGCTCGGACTTGGGTTTCTTAGAATTTTCGTCGCAGTTTTGGGGATTAAAGTGCGCAAATATGAAACAAGCAAAAATAAGAGACCAGAGAGAAATAGCGAGCAGAGTTCTTATTAATTAATTAATTAACACAGTTAAATAGGAGGATATTTGGATTTTGGCATCAGTAATACATTAAAAATATAAAAAAAAGGAGAAAAATTGCAAACTCGGTCAACATCAGTTGCCAGAATAATAATAATAATATATTATTATTATTATTATTATTATTATTATTATTATTATTATTATTATTATTATTATTATTATTATTATTATTATTATTATTATTATTATTATTATTATTATTATTATTATTATTATTATTATTATTATTATTGAGTTCCAGCAAAAACAAATGGCAATTTAGTGATAAATAAAATAATTATTTTCGTAGTAAATGATTTAGATCTTTTGTAACATAATTCAGATTTCAATTTTAATAAATGTGTCTGATGACATAATAATAATCCTTAAACACGCATCTATTCTAACTTTAATTGGATTTTATTTCCTTAAATTATTTTTTTCCCATCTATCCTCAAATTATAAAAAAGATTCATGAGTTTTCTATTTATCATTTCATCCATTTTTTTATTAATGGCACCAAATAATCATAAACAGTCGGAAAACATTTTTCTTGTACTTTTTACAGAGAATTATTGTTTTACATCCGTTCTCCTTGGCATATATTTTTTCAATCGTAATTTAAAATTAGTTTTACGAAATAAATAACCATAGGTACGGATGATAAACCTATGACCGTAATGTAGTCGCATGCAAATGGCTACGAGCTTTGCTAACTTACAAGTGAGACCTGTCAAGAATTGAGGTTGATAATATTCATATTTTATTCATGTGAACTTTATCAATCTAATTTATTGTAGTAGTGTTTTGGTGTCATCAATGATAGTCCAATACACATACACGAATTTGGTTCTAAAAAACTACGGGGTTATCTTTCAAAACATTAACTTTAACAATGTGATTTCTGATAATGAGATATATTAATTTATTTAGAATATGTTTAGATAGAGGAGTGAAAGGGAAGGAAGAGAAGGAAAAGGTAACGAAAAAGAAGGAAATGGAGAATTTTTTTTTATTCAATTTCAATTTAAGTGTAATTGTAATACCTGAGAAGTCCAAGTAATTAAAAAATTGAAGATAAGATATAATTTTGATTAAGAAAAGAATATGTATAAATTAAAAAAATAAAATAAAAGATATTATGAGATAAAGTAGAGTATGACTAGGATTAGGAATAGGAATAGAATAAATAAGAGTTAAAGTAAAATGAGTCTCCTAATTTTTTAATATTTCTATTTCTAATCAAATTGATTTTAAGAGACTCCTAATCAAAATTGAGATAAGAAGATATTAAGTTAAATTATTATCTTAGTTAATTAATATTCGTAATCTTACCCAAAGTAGTATTAAAGAACTCTTTTTTATAAGGAAGATAGGAGGAATTAAATTAATTTTGATTAGGATTATGCTTAGGAAACTCCTATATAAGGAGGGTTAGAGGGGGGAGGATCTCATAATTCTCTCTCAAGCTCAAGCCACCATCTCTTTCTCTCTCTCTCTCCTTCTTAGAGAACTAAAGAGGAGGAGGTCATACACGTGAGGGCAAGGGATACAAATTGAAGAAAAAAATTTAACTAACAAGGTATGTATTAAAGGAGGATCAAATAATAGTATGCTCTTATGTATTAGATAGGTATGAAACAAATCGTGTCCTTTAGATCGCGGGTCGTGTTCTCACCGCCAGAAAAGTTGATTTATTGAATTATTTATATGTGATCTATTGAATTGATATGTTAATTGTCGCATGGATTAAATCTAGATGTGCATGATAATAGGAATTAAAAGAGATTGTTGCATGTGATTGAATTGGACATGAAGAGGATAAATTGATTCCCGGTGTATGGGATCCCATACGTGGGATTATTGGACTCCTTCGGGGGTTAACACATTGGACTCCTTCGGGGGTTATAGGACTCCTTTGGGGGGTTAACATTAAGTGTAAGGTCCCAACATGATGATGAGAATGAAAGTTAATCCCACATGGACAAAACACGGAGGTGGTCATGGGCTTATATGTAGCATCCTCTCTTATCATTCAAGACGCGTTTTAAATTCGTGCGGGTCGGGCCCAAAGCGAACAATATCTTGAATGAAATCGGGGGTGTTACAGAAGGTATCAGAGCTAACCTCGCGTGCTCACTTGAACCATGTGGGTCGACTCAACGAGGACGTTGAGCCCCGAAGGGAGGAAGATTGTAAGGTCCCAACATGATGATGAGAATGAAAGTTAATCCCACATGGACAAAATACGGAGGTGGTCATGGGCTTATATGTAGCATCCTCTATTATCATTCAAGACGCGTTTTAAATTCGTGCGGGCCGGGCCCAAAGCGAACAATATCTTGAATGAAATCGGGAGTGTTACATTAAGTTTCTTCAGAAATAATTGGGTCTCTTTAGAAGCAATGGATTAAAGGATTCCCTTGGGGAACAACTGTTACTGATCATTGAATTTCAGGCTCATGGGCACCGGGAGCAAAACCAATGACCTTCATGATTAAAGGCTCACTAATTGATTGATTGTTATAATTGAACAACTTGAGACAATAGTAAAAATAAGAACTGATATTGGATCCTAAGTAAAATATTGAATTGGGCTTGAACCTACCAAGATAGAATATTAGACATTGTGTAATAACAATGTAATAAGGGTTCTTGCTATTGGATGATTATTGAGGTAATGTAAATGTAAAAAGGAAAATGTGAATTATTGTATGGTAAAAATTATTATATGTCCTTACATATGATTTTCCTATTATTTTCTTTACATATTGGGCTTCATCGCTCATGGGAGAATTGTCTCCCCTGCTTTTGATCATGCAGATGATGATTGCAATTGATAAGTGATGGCACTGGTGATGCAGGTGTTCGTGATATGAAGGCTTACACATGATAGAAGTCTAGTTTTAGTCAAATTGGTCTTATAGAGATTAATTAGTTTTAACTTTTATTTTATAGAACAATGTAAAAGGATATTTTATTTGGCTAGACTTATTAATTGAGTTTTATTTTAAAGTCATTGCTTCCGCATATGGTTGGCCAGTCTTTTGGTCAAAGTCAAGTCAAAGTAGTATTGTCGTAGCATCTCCAAGTCTATATTATATCACATGGCGAAGTACGGATGTGATGGCGCTACAGTAATAATTTTTAATTAATTAAGAGGCGAAGAAAAAGTTAACTTTTAATTTTCTCTTTAAAAAAATTATTATTTAATAAGATTAAAATTTATTCTTCTCTTTATTAATCTCTTTTTTTCTTGATCCAAATACACTCTTAATTATAAATTATAAGAAGTGTTTCCGGAGGGGAGTATCTTTTTAAAGTTAAGAGTGAGAATGGGATAAGAAACACTGGTGCCCATTCGGATAGATCCATTTTTTTTACATATTTTTTGAATCATCTACTCTACTATCCGATCGAAATCGAGACAACGTCCAAAAACTATTTCGATGTAGTTCATGTAAGTTTTTGGGCCCGTTGTATAAGTAATATGCATATAAGTCATAACTAGTAGTTAGGTCCTAGGTTGTCATCCTTTTGACAATATATATAATAATATTTACGTGATGTTGTGTTATATATGTGACATGTATAAACATAAGTTAATAGTCAATTTGGCGTCTATTATTTTATGTAGAGGTGGAAAAAACTTTTGCATTTTTTTTAGGAACATTAGTTTGATAAGAGTAAAATTTTGGGAACAAAATCATGAAACAAATAGAACAAGCATATCACAACAGAAGAGTGCGGCTCCAATATTATGTTAGCTATTTCAGTATATGATCCCATATACTCTAAATACTTATATTTTTTTGGTCAAGTTCCATCAGTGTCCACGATATTAATATTTGACTAATCCGATGTTTTGAGCGTACGCAATAATGGTCAAGTTGAAAACTTCGAAGCTGGAATTCGAAATTATTTATTCTTGATCCTTCGACTAGCTTTATTTACTTAACACACTTTTTTTTTTGAGAAAATGTTCTCTTCTGAAATTCTTCCAAAACGCGAACTTGACGCATCACGTGCCCAAGTTTTCGAAAAGAAAAGGAAGTAGGAAACTACAAATAAAATAACACACTTCCAAAAGATATAAAAGTCTTTACCAAAAAAAAAATATAAAAGTCTTGACTACAAAATAACTATTATGAAAGATTGAAATTAGTAAGTTTATGAAACATTTTTTTATAAATTAAAAACTTAATTAGATTATTATTATTATTATTATTATTATTATTATTATTATTATTATTATTATTATTATTTTTTTTTTTTTAGATTTTACTTTGATTAATTTATATCACTATTGATTACCCACTTAAAGATGATGAGGCTCACAATATTTATTTTTTTAACGTAAATACTCGAACGCCATATCTACTCGAGTCAGGAGTAAGTATTTATCCTCTCTAAGTGCACTATGTTTTAAAATATGGAGTGAAGTAGTATCATTAAAAATATAAAAAAACTAAAGCACTTGTCAAACACTAATGAATGCTTTATAATAAGATATGCACTAATTAATTTAATAATTGACGTTTAATTTTGTGCTCCATAATCTTTATCAAATATATAATCCAAGAATGATAGTGAAGTTATGGATGAACCAGATGTCGGCATATGTTAATATTATGGTCTTGTTTGACATGTACGAACGTTTTAAATAATTAATAGCGGATAACGATTAGAGACTAGCGACTAGCTAGTAGCGATTAATTATTAAATTTCATAAAAGTATTTGACAATTGTAGCATTTGAATTGATGCGTAAAATGACTAAAAATATATAAATAATTATTTTAAATAATTTACATTATTATATGCATTCTAAATTAAATAATTTATTTTATTTTAACTATTTTGATACTAATAAATAATAAAATAAATAGTTAATAAAATAATTTATAAATTAATAAATAATAATGGCTCACATGGTATAAAAGAATAACTTTATTCATACAAATAGTAAATGATAATGAAATATTTTGAGGATATATTGGAAAATAAATTTTAACACTCTAGTCGCTATCCTAAATGTTGATCTTGAGTCTAAATTGAATGCATTCCTTGATACTTGTGATTATCCACACATTCACCTAGATCTCATGCACTGGCCTCACACCTCATACACCCAAAATCAAGTTGCACTAGCTGTGAATGGAGGAAGAGTTGACACTTTCATTCAAGGATCTTTTCATAAGCACCTGAGCCCCAATATGAAAATCATCCATCACATAATCACCAATGTAGTTTTTCCTAAGACTGGTCACTACACAAGAGTAAATCTCCTTGACTTAATTGTTCTTGCACATCTTGTTTAGGGATGTTCACGGATCGGGTTTGACCCGACCCGAACCCAAATTTGGCCCAACCCGATTGATTTTGTTCGGGTTGGATTGGATCGGGTTGATGATAAAATAATCATCGAATATGATCCAACCCGACCTTCATTGGGTCGGATTGGATCAGGTCGGGTAATCGGTTTATCCGATTAAATTTTTTCATATATTTTAACTATTTTTATAATACTTAACATCAATTATATTTCAAAAAATAAAAAAATATATTTTTCAATGTTTTATAATGTTTAAAGGATGTAAAGTATAAATTTGTAATATACTTTAATTTTAAAATAATATAAAATTCTTATAAAGAATAAATTAGTATAATTTCAATAAAAAATACATAAAAGTTCGGGTCATCGGGTTGGGTCAGATTGATCGGGTTCGAAAAATTAAAACACGTATCCGACCCGTTGGTGATCGGGTTATGGTTGGATCGGTTCATATTCAACCCGACCAACGATCCGATCCGACCCAATTGAGATTGGGTCGGTTCGGATCGTCGGGTTCATCGAGGCGATCCGACCCGATGAACACCCCTAATCTTGTTGATCCTGAAGCCCCGCATATCTCCTTAGGCAATCTTCTTATGCACCAGCTAATAAAAACCAAAGAAAAAATTCATTCTAAATGGACCAAGGGTGTCAAGTGTCTCAAAATGATGAGTTTCAATCGATTGTCGTTAATAATAAGTGTACTTACTAAATACCTTAATTAACGTGTTGACTTAGTCAACATATTGTATGCTAGTAGATGTTACTTTTATACCGTATCAAACGGAGCTTACCGAGTGATCTTTATAAAAGGCAAAATGACAAGTATCATAATGATGTGCACTGTTCCTCTCACACTGTTCAAAAAGAATTAATCTGACTTGAAAAATATGATCATTTATCAACTCACAGTTAAAAATCATTTTACGAAATCAGAAACTTCACGATACTACACAAGGGTAGACAGTAGACACCATCAGAAGGGGATTCACAATTGTCATGAATCTCTCCTCCAATTAAATTAAACATAGGCCGGTGCTCAGCAAACAAACACCAAGGGGGCTAAAACTTGCCCCAAGGTCATCTTGCCAATAGGACAGTAAACGCAACTGGAACATAAGCATCACTATAGTTGCAATTTAATGGAAGGATGGATGGTCATAGGTGTTATATTATTAACTAAGGGCACTTAGGGTTGCCTTCCTGTGTCTTCCAGTTGTTGTAGCAGGGGCAGACCTGCTTGTTCCCGTACGTGTCGGGCGGCACGCACAGGCACGTCGCGCAGCACTTGAGTCAGAAGAACATGCAGGGTTTCTTGTGCGACGTCGCCGAACACCTAAACGCGCATCTCCCTCCGCATTCTGCATGCACGCATTGGAACAGAGAACAGACAGACATATGTGATTAAGGATCCTGAATCACTGATTTATCAGAACTCTTATGCCAATATATATATGAATCATTCATGGTCTCCTAATTAAGATACATCATTTTTTTTTGTTACCTGAAGGTTGCAGGTCACCACCTCTGGCGCTCTACACAAGGAAAAGGAGGAGAGAGGTGAACTTAGTACTTGCATGTACACACATTACTAGCTTTTACTTTTGGGCAGAGCAATAAAACTCAATGGAAGACAAGGCCAGAAGGAGCATCAGAAGCATCAAAATGGAGACACGAGAAAGCCCCCCAAGCTGCCATCTCTCTCTCTCTCTCTCTCTCTCTCTCTCTCTCTCTCTCTCTCTCTCCTTTTTTATTTCTGATGTATAGAAGAAGGGGAAGAAGAAATGTGATGCTCTGATACTACCAGAACCCCTTCACTTAAATAGAGCTGAAGAAGTAGAGTTGTACGCCTGTGAGGCTGTGAGGTACTGCAAGAGTTGGACGCTACATGTGGCACCAAAGCTATATAAAGACTTATACAAAAAGAAATCGTTGCTTCTTGTGATCGGCTACAATTATCAGTAGCAGTTGGCTGGTTGGGATTTGAGGGATTATGTAGAAAAAAAGAATTGTCAGTTGTAGAACTATTTAGGTGCCTCTCAAAGTAGGTGTTCCTTAGTAGAAAGTATTATATTATTTAAATCATAGGATATTAAATTTACGATGGAGATTATATTTTTTCTCTTCTATTTTTTTTTCTAAATTTATCCACCATGTATTATGCATCCTACGAAGTAACATGTTGTATCCCTACCTCCATTTTTTCTTTCAAACGAGAATGAAAATTTATCATGCATGTACTCATAAATTATAAATTGGTAAGAATATAATAAAATATCAATTTTAAAATTTTCAGATTATTAATATCTTAATGATAAATAAAAAAATATACTATATTTTTTATTACGAATTTAAATTTTAGAATTATTGATAAGATATCTAATTCAATATAATATAATATTTTTAGAGTTAAGATGTTTAACTAAGTTGAAATTTTGTTATTTTTTTATTAAAAATAATTTTCTTTCCACTTTAATAGTGCGGGGTCAAATATATGAGTAAACGTATGATGATTCAATTTTTTTATATTATTGATAATTTATCGAACTTAATACAGATATTCAATGTTACTTCCAAGAGTGGTTGATATATTATAATATGTATAAAACTATGAACGAGGTGAGAAGAAGATGCCATCCACCATGTGGACTATTATGTGCGTACTTGGATTTGCTCTGCTCCACATGTCCAACTTCTCGCTTCGATCGGTGTAACTTATGATCGAACTATATATAACTTTTTTATTTAAGTCTTTTTAATCAAGTTCTATATATAGTTAGTGAGTCTATTTCAAAAAATGATGAGAATTAATAATTTTAAATTTAATTTTTAAAATCATTAATTTAATTAGAAAATATTATTTTGTGTAAGCTCGAACATTAAATTAATAGATACGAAGACTACGAACGAAAAAAACATTAATACATGCGTGCACACACAAACATTAGGTTGGCAGGCTCAATAGACGGCTTTTGAGTTAATTGTTGACCTCTGTACTTGCGACTTAATTGTTGACACACAAATAGATGCAGGTAGCACGTGTTGAAGTCTTCTGCTAACTGGTAAGTGGTAACTGGTGTCAAGAGCTATCGTCGAAGCACTAATGCTGTGTTTGAAAAGGAGAATCTATTTTTTATCGAATTCTCAATTAATAGTTAATTTGATAGATTAATTTTAATTATATTTGGATGAACTAAAAATATTAAATTCGATGAATATTTGATAAACCGACAAGAACTTAAAAAGTAAATTATTTTTTTAATAAATAAATTAAAATTAAATAAATATGACAAAAAAAATTATAAAAAAATATTTTAAATATATTAGTAATATGTAAACCTAATTTTATATATACTGTAATTAAATATTTTTTAAACATAAATAAAATTTTATTTTAGAATTATATTATTAGATTAACATAAAATTAAAATTTTAAATTTAAATGTTGAAATATAATTAAAAGATAAAAAATAAATAAAAGAAATCATGAGCTTAGGAGAGAGGAAATAAAAAAAGAAAAAATAAGTTTTAAGATTGAAAATTAAAGTTAAAATATAAATTAAAAGTTAATATATATATATTATATATATATATATATATATATATATATATACAAATATTTTGTTAAGCCTAAACTAAAAGTAAACATGTATGAGAGAGAAAATAAAAAGAATGTTTTAAGAATGAAAATTAGAGTTAATATAATAAATATTTTATCAAAATAATATTATAAATTAAACATGTATTAAAATAAGAAAGATAATTAATTTATATATAATATAATAAAATATTATGGTAAATTCCTTGTTTAAAATATATTACGTTAAACTTAAATAAAAATAATTTAATAATAAAATATATGAAATTCATAATATATTAAACTTAAATAAAAATTCATTAGAATTTATTAATCCAAATTAAATATACTTAATCTATAAAGGATAAAATTAAATATCAAAAGAAAAAATAGTGGAGATGATTAAATATAATATTTTTAAAAAAAGTATGAAAGGAAAGAGAAACGTCAAATTAATCTCGTCGAGCAAAAAGAATTTGCAAAATTAGAATCAATAGGTTCCTATATTTTGAACAGTAGGATTTTGAATATATGATGGATAAATTTAAGAGAGAGAGAAAAAATAGGAGAGAGAAAATTTAATCTTCACCATAAATATAACATCTTACGATTGAAAATGTAGGTAGCATGATACTCCCTACTTAACTAGGAAGCACCTACATTGAATTCATTAAAAATATGTGAACTTAAAAAGGTGTATAATGACAATTATGACATCGTTATATATTTGAGATTTTCCCTTTTAATGATATATATAACATTTTTTTACTTCCCTTATGCACTAATTTCTGCTATGACCGTAACGTCAAAAAAACAGTTTCTAAATTTCTGGGATGAGTAAAAAAATTCCAATTTTTAAAGGAAATTCCAATTTAATATAAAAAACTGAATACTGGGCTTTATAATGGAGGCCCAATATATTTATTAAATCAACGAGTCCATGACAACAATAATACAAGGTCGTATTTTTATTGAAACCAATTGCCAATAACATGCCGCCACCTGGAGTCAAATACACTTGGGGAATCTATTGGACCCGACATACCCAGTCAAATCGTCCTCCTTCGCTCTCTTTTCACCCCCCGGCATTCCCCGAAGCGAGGGACGAGACGAACCCTAAAAGCTCCTGCTCCCGACCGCTCGCCGGCGATTCGCCGTCCTCGGGCGTTACTCACGGCGGCCTCGATCGCTTTCCCGCTCGAGGAATGGCCGGGTAATCTTCTTAAAGCTAGGATTTTTTTTCTGTCCTGTTTTGGATAGTTTCTATACACGACGGTTCATAAACGTGCTGTTTATGAGACTGGTACCCAGTAGAGTCTTTTGAGCTTCAGAGTAAAGTAAAGATCTCTTCTTTATGTTTTTAAGTGCTGCGATCGTCACTGATTTTGTTAGGAAGCTGATGAAACTGGATTCTGTAATAAGCGAAGATAGTGATTAAGATTCTATGATGATTTCATTCGTCTAGGGGCATGCAGCAGGGGGATTTACTGAATAGATCAAGTGCGTGCTTAAAGAACAGTACTATTTCAGGAGTTTTCTTTTTCCCAATTTGCTTCCCTTGATGTCACAAGCTAAAAGTAAAGTATGTTTTTTCAGGACTTATGTTGATATTACAAGAACAGAGTTTCTTCTCCTGCAAAAGACAAAATGTATTACTAGAAATTAAATGGATAACTTTGAAATATTTCTAGCAAATTAAGAAAAATAGGATCATAACACTATCAGGACTAAATGAATATGTGAAGTGATTTTATATAGGTAATTCTGGAGATTCTTGTTCAATGCATTTTGGCATGCCTGTAATTGATATTTAAGGGCGTTGGTCATACTGTTAATTGCATAGTAGCTGGTTCCAAGTTTTATTAGTTTTCTCGTGATAAAGTAGCAAGCTACTACGTCCATAGTCTCCATTTGCATGATACTCAAAATTTCATTCCACTGTAACAATCATTGTTACTTAAATATGACAGGGAGGATTGAAGATTCTTTTTGTTACAAAATTAACTGATACATCTGCGAACAGCACACCCATCTCTATAACTTTCCCATTTGACTTGGTGGTTGGGTTGGACATATGAGTCTTTCACATGAGTGTTTCAGATTCCATAGTTTAGTTTCTAATAAATTCTAGTAATAATTCTAATTATTTTAGGGTCTCCTAAGCAAAGTAAAATCCAAGTCAACTAACAAAAAAAAGTTGTTTCGTCACAAAAATTATCTTTGGTATACAAAAACATGAAAACATTGTCATCTCCAATTGATGGCACCTTCTGGGATTCAGAACCAAATAATTTCCATCTCATGCATTTTAATGAGAAGAGGGAATGCATTACTTTATGCATCTCCTACAATATTAATATTGATGACCAAAAAGTAATATTACAATATAATGCCATGCAACAGGAATCAGCCTCCTCTCCAATCTCTCAACATATTCTTTGCCATTATTGCAATATTTCAACATAGCAGCTCTCTCCTCAGAATATGCACCCATTTTGTTGTAACCAAATGGATTATAAGAAAGCAAAAGGAACTTCTCATTGATGTCTTGAAACATAAACTTGAGCTTGTAGGTCTTGGCCATCTATTCAGAAAGATCTCCAAGATGTCATAGATGCTCGACAATTAGTCCATGAGCAATTGGATCTATGCCACACCTCCTTTGCCATCAGGCAGTCGAAAAATAGATGGTTGATATCCTCTACCGTTGCATAAGAAAAAAGCACAAGATGTCCGTGCCTCATAAACCCATCAAAAGAGGTAACTTCGTGTTGGGAGTCGGGATCTCCTAGCAACCAGGCAAAAAAATTAATCCTTGTTGGAATCTTGGTCTGCCATATCAAGTAACAATGCATGCGCAATTACATATCTGTCAATTGATTATTTGCACTCAACAGGTTATACACATTCTTAACTAAAACTTGGCCAGCACTCCACACCCAAGCATCTTGCCTTTATGGACTGGGAGCGATACTCTCCACTCGATTCAATAGGAGAAGAAAATCTTCCACTTATTTATCTCATAGCGTCGATATAAATTGGGGAGTCCAAACAACATTTGAGAGCAAAGTTCGGGACTGATAAGAAGCCACAATGGAACGTCTATCCTCTGTTAACAACATAAATAATCTAGGAAACATGACAAATGTGGCTCAGTAGTAGCTCAAGGATCCTCCCAAAACCTGAAACATGTTCCCGAGCCCAAAGATGATCGGTAAAAGGTCATAGGCGGGCCAACACGATTTGTAATCCCTTTATAAAAAGTAGAAAACCCATTTGGTGTCGCCATCCTCCTCTCCCAATTTAAACTTTGACCATAACATACGGTTATTAAGGAGCACCACATATCATCTCTTTGCCTCATTACCCGAACCACCCACTTCGAGAGTAGTGCTATATTCATATCCTTAAGTGATCTGATTCCAAGTCTACACTCTGATGTTGGCCTACATACATCTACCCATGCGACCAAATTTTTAACTTGGCCAGTGATATTCACATTCCATAAAAACCGCCGACGAAGTGAATCAATACGACGAACAACACCATCCATCTGACATTTTGAATACCGACATATAGTAGATTGGTAGGGCGGATAAAACCAATTTAATCAGGATAAGTCTTCTGCCCCTTGAAAGCAATCGAGAACCCTTGTAGCCTATTTTCCACCCGTTCCACAACTAGGGTTCAATCTGTATTTAAAATTTTGTTGTTCAAGAGTGAGACCCAAATATGTTATTGGTAGACTGCAAATAGCCGTCTTCAGTTCTTCAGAAGCCCTATCTTCCATAGCCTCCTCTAGGCCAAAAGGGATGAAAGAAGACTTTGAATGATTAATACTTAATTCAGAGAAGTCCCTAAATATCTCAATAATCATAATGATCCTCTGCGTCGTCATGATATCACGCCTATTAAAAAATGTATTGTCGGCATATTGTAATAATGGAATGATGGTACCTTGATCTTGTCTAGTTGTTTCTTTAGTTCTATTTAAACCAAAATTTTCCCGTATGTGCCGAAACTTCGAGACATGTGCTTGTGTGGCAATCAGTACTATTTCTAGGTATCATGGAATTTCAGTATTATTTAATGATACATAAACATGTATTTGATAGTTTAAGTTAATATTTAAGTGGAACTAAGTTCTTGGCACCTTCAGGTCCTGGATTAACTGAAGATTATTCTTTTTATGCAGACCATCATGGTTGGTCGACAGCAAAAGGATTGCTACAAAGATAAAAAATGCATCTACACCTGGGGATCCCAGAAGATTCAAATGGAAAAGCAACCCAACAAAATCTTGCCCAAAGTGCAATCACATAATAGATAACAGTGATGTATATTTCTGTTTTGTTTACTGAATAGCTAAATAGTTTGAGAAGTTAATAGCTGAGCAGCTTATTCTATTCCAAATATTTTTTCAACAATAATGATTTCCATCATTGTTGATTAATTTTTTTTGAGAGGTTTCGATGATCAAATTAAATAGATGTTACCATCAAAAGAAAAAAGATAACATGCATCATCAGTTGAACCCATCAGTTACTTGGTAAGAGCATAAGGCTATGGTTTGAATTGCAAATGCGGATTAATAGAAACAATTGGATTTCAAGAAATTTCAAGATAGAAAATTCACTATTGACAATTAACATCAATATATTGTTTGTGCCATCATTTTTTTGTGTATTTGGATATTATTGTACTTTTTTACCAAGGTTTTTGTTTGTAAATAATTTTGTAAAAGTCACCCTGTTGGAGGAAAACATTATCGAAGCCTCAAAACATATCTTTACTAATAGAAAAAATTGAAGTCTAAATGTACTAACATGTATTCAATCATACTTAACATAAGCCTTAATCAGGTTGTCCAGGAATGGCCAGGGTTACCTCAAGGTGTGAAATTTGATCCATCAGATCAAGAATTGCTGTGCCACTTGCTTGCAAAAGTTGAATCGAAGTTTGCCAAAGCTCATCCTTTCATTGATGAATTTATTCCAACAGTTGAGGAAGAGGATGGAATATGCTACACCCATCCTGAAATGTTACCAGGTTACTTTCTAAAGATTTATTTGTTACTGTATCTTTTCTTTTTATCTTATCAATCCTATCAGCAATCTTACTTTCAATTTTTTCCCTTTAGGAGTTAAAAAAGATGGAAGTGTATCCCATTTCTTTCACAGGACTTTTAAAGCATATAATACTGGTACTCGAAAACGGCGAAAGATAAATGGTGACAACTTTGGGGATGTTAGGTGGCATAAAACTGGCAAGACAAAACCAGTGATTATTGATGGGAAGCACCTTGGTTGCAAGAAAATAATGGTTTTGTATATGAGTACACTGAAGGGTGGGAAACATGGGAAGACAAACTGGGTAATGCATCAGTACCACCTTGGTTCAGGGGAGGATGAAAAAGACAGTGAATATGTTGTGTCCAAAATATTTTATCAGCAGCAATCCAAACCAGGTGACAAAAATGATCAAGACACTGTGGTAGTTGCAAAAGAATTAAATCCTGTTCAAGATCCAATAATCCTTTCTCCTGAACATTGTACCAATCAGAAAGATAACATAAACTTCCTTGAAGAAGAAGAAGAAGAAGAAGAAGAAGCCTGCGATCAGGTACCAATGACTTCTGCTTTTCGAATTCAACTGTTAGGCTAATACCTTTTAGTACATGTCCATTAATAAACTTTGTCATGTACAAACTCATTGCTATCATGCATTCATCTGAATGCTTCATCAATACACAGGAAACCTTTTACAAAGAGGCTTCAAATGAAGAAATTAAGAATGATGCTGCTAGTGAAAAGATCAACGATCAAGATGAAAATGCCCCTGAAGATACCAAATGGTGGGAAGGTGAATCACAATTTTTATTAGACTCGCAGCAACTAGCAGAAGGCATAGCAATTTGTGATGAGTTTCTTCAGAGTCAATCGTCTTGCAACGGCGAAGAAGTTAAAAAGGCTAAACCCCGCCTGTCTGATTATGCTCACATGGGTGTCGAAAACTTGAAGAGGGACTTAGAGGAATGCCAGAAGCTCGGCAATGTAGAGCATAATAATAACATTGAGAATGAGGCATCCCAAGACTTTCGGCTGAGCCAACTCGTATGTTCTCGTCAATTTTAGTTATCTAGAGAAACTCTTTGTTTTGAACTTGTCTTTAACTTTTTTGAACTCATTTTCTACAGGAGTTTGGATCACAAGATAGTCTCTTAGCATGGGCAGGAAAACTCACAGATTGATGATCTGTTACTTTGGCTGCGTTGGAGCAACACTTTTGGCAACGATTGAACTGATGGTAAAAGTTCAGCTTTGTTAGTTCAACATTTTGTAGCCATCAGGCAGTTGTAAATTTTGTGAATGTTATGTTTTGCTGGTTGCCCCTGAAGCAGCAACCTGTTGGTGCTTGTCTAAAACCTTGTCTAGATTATGAAGACCTTAATTATATTAGTTTAAGTTTATATAATGATGTGATTATTTCACTTACTTGCTTACTGCCATTTTTGTTTTAGTTTACGTCAATCAAGGTACTTAGAAATGAGAACTTTGTTGCGAAAATAAGATGTATTATCATGACTCGAGTGTCGAATGAGCCTTTTCTTTATATTTTATTTTATGTAACCCATAAATTTGGCTTTGCCTATATATTATTTGAAATATTGTTATTAAAAAATGCCAACATTTATATGTAAACTAAACCACTTATAGACGTTCTAGGTTTAAAGTTTACAGGCTAAAACTTTACAAACAAGAGTTACGGAGAAGGATTCAAGGGGAATAATTAATTGCAATGTTTCATTTCAAAATTGTCTCAACTAAAAAAGAAAATTGAAACCTTCCGATAATTAAATCTTCTGTCAATTATGACACCTTTTTTTTTTATTTTTAACTCTGGATTAGACAATCGAGTAGAATTAACAATAATCATCTCGTATTTGAAGTAGTTATGTTCATTTTTTTATCAAAAAACATTTTGCATAAAAAAAGGTTTTAATCTTGTCCAACTCATTAAGGATTATGAACGAATCAACAGTCGGATAGGTCTGATAAATCCATTAATTATTTTTATTTTATTTTATAAAAAGGTTCATTTTTCAAAATATCTTTATTTTCTCTAATTTTACATCTTTTAGTTTTACTTTTACTTTTCTTGATTTCAATTTTCATGATTCTTCATTAGTTTTTTTCATTTCTCATTGCATCAATAAAATAATATAATAATTAAGATATATCATATTTTTCCTTTCCTATAATTATTTTTTGTTACTTTTTCCTATATTTTCCTTTTATTGTTTCACTTTTGCTTTTCTAGCTACATTGATAATAAAATGATTAAAAAAATGAGCAACATATTTATATCTTTTTTTATTAGGCGAGGGGGACAAATGTTCAAAGTAATTATATTTTATTATTAATTATGCTATTTTGTTACTTATTAATTTATTTTATTGTATACATTATTTATATAATTGATATTAGTGCCTAAATATTTTGTTTTCATAACTGATTGATGGATGGGTATCGGACGCCCATAAATTAACAAACGGGTATCGATTGGATATCGGACAACCTACTTGAATATTACGCTTGATCTGTTATCCGTTCGAGCCCTATAATTTAACAGATGGGGCCGAAGTCGGCCAAATATACCTGCTATTATATAGGGTCAAACAATTGATAGATCCCAATAAACACTTCAGGAGCGGGATCCTTGATTATATTTTTCAATCTTCATGAGACAAATGACTAATTAAAATATAATTAAAAGTAAAAAAGGAAGTATATTAAAGTAAATGAAAGGACTAATTTGCAAGATATTTTGAATCTTTTACTTTCATCCAGTGCTGAAGACAATTTTTCTTGTAACTAAAGGAGGCTAAAACCTGAGGTTATAAGAACTGAATTAAAAGTTAAGTGCAACAATTGTAACTGAGTGACCAAAGATAAATCTCAACTTGTTTAAGGGAGTACAAAAAATTATGCTCATTAAAATCGAGCCAAACTACGAGTCGATCTACACAACTATTAGTATTGCGCAGGAAGTGTGTGAATTGGGTCTCTTTTGTTGATTTCATATGGATTCCTTTGACTAACTCATTTATATATGGGTTAATCTAGTAGGGATTGTTCAATACTTTACACTTTTGGAGCCAAGTATCATTGCATTATGATTCATGTACAATATTTCTTCTTTACAAAGCACATCTCAAATAGAATAGCTTTTAGTGGTGATGAGTTTGTGGATGGTGCTTATCATCCCAGCTAATTAGATGCTATCTTAATATGATGCCAACACTTGCAAGCGATGATTTGTCTAGAATTGCTTCGAAATATGCATTAGTATTACACTTGATATAGCCATTTGGATAGAAAACCATGCGCTAGAACTATTATAGGTGACATGGCTCATAAAGCTAATGGATAGTGGTTGGCAAGCAAATCTTATAGGTATGATGATAAGCATGTCTTGTTGTGTCATTCAATGAAGACTTCTTCAAATATTTAGTTGTAATACGGTAACACCATATAATCACCAACATGTTATAAGAAAGATGTCTTGTCCCACACAAGTGGTGCATCTTATGTGTAAACTCGATGCATCTCCTCAGGGTGCAACATGAAAATTATCCAATATAGTTGGTGGGAAAGTGAGCATGTGAGACCTCTCATGATATGATGTAGTCTCTAAAGATCTAAAGATATGCATAAGCATAATGGATTCATTGGTTTCCGAGCATTTCGAGGAGTTGTCAAGTGCAAGCGATCTATTGAGACACCATTTATTGGTCAACAATTTTTTTGTGTATCATGTACCATGGAAGTATGTGATGCATCATTTTAGGTACTATCATCCCATAAGAGTATTGTGGTGTTGGGAACAAAAAATCTAGCTTGTGTATGTAGAATAATTGTTTCATGCTTCTTGAAGGCATTACAAGAAAAGTGTTTTGA
This sequence comes from Pontederia paniculata, assembly GCA_001647135.1. Classification (NCBI taxonomy): domain Eukaryota; kingdom Viridiplantae; phylum Streptophyta; class Magnoliopsida; order Commelinales; family Pontederiaceae; genus Pontederia; species Pontederia paniculata. The sequence continues at coordinate 18,934 of LTAE01001116.1, read as the reverse complement.
TAACACTAATTTAAGTTGGTATGAAACTTGACCTTACAAGTGTGTTTGGTTGGTGCTATCTAACTTTTATAATTTTTTTTTGAAATGCATATAACAATGTTACATTACTACCTACATTTTATTTATTAACTTAGAAATCTATTTGAGAATCATACATTCTTTATGGGACGAGATTTCACCAAATGATAGAAATCTCGTTCATTATAAAAAGTGCAAAGGTATTTAAGATTACCTTGAATCACAAGTTTAAATCTTATTTTTTAGTTTTCTCTCTTTTATCAAAAAAAAAATGTAGCATGTGCAAACTCCTCACTTTTTTACTAGTCCAATTTTTCAACAATATCTCATAATTTTCTCTCTCCTATAATACCTCACTTTCTCTTTTCTATAATAATTTACTTTCTCTCTCCTCTAATAATTTACTTTATCTCTCATACAATTTAATCTCATAATTTTCTTTCTTCTCCAACTTTATCATTTTATTTTATCCTTTCATATTTCAATTTCTCTCTCCTTTAATATCTCACTCTTTCTCTTTCCTTTAATATCTCACTTTCTCTCTCTTATCATTTAATTCTATAACTTTCTTTCTCCTTCAATTTTCTCATGTTTTCTCTCCTTTGAATACACCATTTTTTCTCTTCTCCAATTTTCTCATTTTTTCTCTCCTCTAATATCTCATTTTCTCTCTCCTCCACATTTTCTCTCTCTCCTTTAATATCTTTCTTTCTCTTTTCTCTTTTCATTAATATTCTCATTCCTCTCATCCAAATTTTTTTATTTTCTCTCCTTTATTTTTTGTATATTTGTAACATGTTTTTTTTCTAATATCCCTTTTTCTCTCTCCTCCAATATACTCGTTTATCTCTCTCCTTGAAATTTCATCTTTTCTCTCTCTCCCTTAATACTCGTTTTTTCACTTTCTCTCACATAATTCTCATTTTTTTTTATTCTTCTCCCATTTATTTTATTAGAAATTATAAAATCAAGTCTATTAGATAGACTGATAATATAATCAAACATACCAATATTAATTTTTTAGGAATATGATTCCTCATAATCACATTTCATGAAATGTCATTATTGCAAAGAATATTATATCCATCAACCGAACACACCCTTTGTGTAATAACCTATAAAAATAAAGAATGGTGGGACCCATTCCAACCACTCACTTAGATTCTCATTAGACCACTCCTCCACTCACTCTTTACAAATAAAGCACTGACCTTCTCCTCCCTTTGTTCCTCGTGCCCATAGAAAAATCCCAAGGAGCTCTCAAGAGCTAATGCTATCCATTGTTGTTAAGAAGAAAAGAATTAGTATAAGCAAGGAGGAAAAAAAACTCGTAGCAAATCAGGAAGGAAGAGACACAAGAGAAATAAATCAACTAGCTGAGACGTAAGGTATGTAAAGAGAATCTTCATCTCCAAGTTATAATAAAGATTGCAATTGAAAAAAAAATTGTATAGAGTAGATGGAAGATATGATTTTTTGATGCAAGGGTTCATAATTAGGACTTTAAGTGTTAGGATTTTAAATAAAATTTATGAAGACTTTTATTATGATGTTCTCGTGTGTGAATGAAATGCTTTTTGCTCTCTAGCTACATTATATTTGATGACTTCCATTACGCCACGAAAAAAGGTAGGGAATTAGTATGCTAGAAATGCATATGAGAATTTGGAGAAAAACTCTTAGTTCTCATTTTGAAAATTCAACATTCGATCGAGAAAACTAGAAGGCCGATCGTCCGACTTGTGAATTTACCCGATAAATAATTGAGACCGTTGATGGATGGTTCGACCGACCGTTGGCTCGGAAGGGACTAGACACAAGGTCGGACAAGGAGGGCTCGACCGACCATAGATTGAGGTTTGAACAACTTTAGGTCAATTTAATTAAATAATTTAATGTTAAGTCATTTTATTGCATGGTATTAAGTTACAATCTTAGATAATTCTTATGAATGATCAAATGTTGCATGATACGTTGTTTACGTATAATCTACAAATTATGTTATGCATTCAAGTTTATAATACAATTGATGCAATGTATGATGTTAACCTAGAAACAAAGTGCATGTTCAATCGTAAGTATGATTAATAGATGAACCGTGTGATATTTGTATTGTTGTGTGATGTATTATAATAAAATACGAATTGAGACAAGTCTAATACACATAAAAAAGAGGAGAATAGACACTTGTCACTTTTTTGAATTAAATTTCTAAAAGTCCAAAGTGAGCAAAAGGAGTGAGGGTACAAACACACATCCTTGTCATAATCAACTAAAATAAAATGGTGTACACGATGATCATTGACCAAATAAAATAATAGAAAGACATGTGACCATGAAGACTGCTTAATTGAAGTTAAATGATTAACTTCTAAGCATGTCACTAAATATGAAGTTAAAGATGAAGAATGACATGAATGATAGAATTAAGACAAATGACTATTTGCATTGAAAATCAATGCCAAGTATGATATTCATTTTTAAAGGTGCATTATATTGATAAAATTAAGATAAACTAAAACATGCATAAACAAGATGAAAGATAAACTTATTAAATTATGAGCATAACGCACTAAAATTGTAAATAAAAAAAGGAATAATGATCATTTGCTGATCGTATGAGTATATTAATGACCCTATGATATATTTCATATTTATTATGATGTGTATGTATGATATGTGGACCGTAACATATATGGATGATATGATTAATCTATTATTCGATCTTTACATATTCTAACGATATGAATTCTCCTATTTTCAAATTTAGATGAAAAGAATGATGTTGCTTAAAATAATGAAATTGCTCGTGATCAACGACACACATGAAAAGTTGATCTTTCCTTAGAGTTACTTTATGAAATGTTATGTTATGTCGTCTTTAAATCATGTTATTGAGAGATCAAGTATGACTTTTGAGCAAATGACGTATGTTCCATTTAAGTGATTTTTGTGGATAATGTATCTCATGTCTAATGTCATTGGATTATGTCTTGTCTTCTAATAGTTCATGTATTGTCTTCCACTGCTTCGTATTTAAGTCATGTGTCTCCGCTGACATGTCATGTCCTGATATATGTCAAGTCATATATTTTATATTCATGTGTTGACCATATATAATTATCAATGGTCAAGTCAAATTTATTATCTTAATGTCACTTCGAGCATGTGGAAGATATTGGTTCGTTCGCGTAATATGGTGCATTTTTAGGGTGTTACACTAGATTGCCATTTTTGCTTTGGAGCACCTTTGCCTATAGTGATCATAGGTAACCTTGCAATAGTGTCATAGTTTATTGGAGTACCCCTTAGTTTTTTCGAAGTGTTTGAGATTCTGTTGAAGTCTCCAATGAGCAGTCACAACCTCGATGACAAGGATGATCACATTTCCAAAGGTAGCTTCCACAAGTTTCGCCTAGCTGTCGGTTGTCGGTTGAGGGTGAGCCAATAGCTTAAATCTTGCGCAAACTTAGATTGCATCATTTGTCAGATAAGAGTCCACCATGTCGTTTGATATGAGAATTTGATTTTTCTAAAGTAGAAATAGTGTGTGTAAGAATAATAGTATTCTTGTGCAATTTCAATTTTGAGAATTAAGATGTTTCTTATTCTTATAGTGTTTGGTTGAAATGAAATAGTAAAAATAACATTAATAATGAGACTTAATAATATTATTATTAAATTTAATCAAATGATGATCATAAATATTACATAAATTTAATTCAATATATAATTATTTTTGCTAATAATTAATGTGAATTAAGCAACATTTGAATACAATAACAAAATTAACAGAATATTAAATGAAAAATATATATGCTAATAATATAATATAATTATATATTTTATTAAGATAATATTTAGTGACAAAAAAATAATTATATTAATTATATAAGTGCTCTTACTTTCATTTTTAATAGTATAACAGCTAACATTATAATGTAATCAATAAAATTCAATATATTAACAACAAAAGTCGTCTTTAATAAATATTTACAAAGAAAAAAAAACAGATGGGCAGATGCCCAGTCCCAATCAATTAATCAATCAGCAAATAGCCCTATAAATAGGGGAACACAAAAGACCCATATTCCTGGATCAGAACCTTGATGTTTGGGTACATGATGGGTGCCTTTTCTTGTCTTCTAAATTAATAATTTTTTCTTTGGCATTGCAAAACTTGCTAAGAAAGATTACTGTACGCCAAATTAACTATTACCATAAAATAAGAAAAGAAAAGATTATTATAAGATAATAAAAGACAACCCAAGCGCATATAACACATCCATAATGTTGCGCCGTTGGTTTATCGATATATATCTCACTTTTTATCTCTCACCCCTTCGTCGACGCTTCTCCAACTGCCTTGTGTCAACGCATACATTGACGACCCTTGAAACACGACCAAAAGTTACAAAAGAACACACGCGCAAGATAATTAAAGCGATCGAAGGCAGAGCCGCGAAGGGGAGGACCTCGTCGCAACGTCCGCGTCACCACTTCCAGCCGCCGATGGCTTAACTCTCCCCCTCATCAACACGTCGATCGATCGGATCCCCTGCTTCCATCGCGATCCCAATCTCCTCTTCCTTCTTCTTCTGGTTGCCGTGTCGCGAGCGGCGGCGGATGGCGTCTGGGAAGGCGAAGCAGACGTTCCTGGAAATCCTAGTGAAGCCCTTCACCGGCCGTAGAGATCGAGGTAGGTGCATGGTCCGATATGTACGTGTTTCCAATTGGTCTATCAAGCTCTGTTGCTTAACTTTGGGGGTGGACATTTGGAATCCGGTAACGGGGGCAGGGGCAAAGGATGAGGAGGACCTGCAGGCCATCGCGGCGAAGGACCATAAGGTCTTCCGGTACGAGGCGCTGGCGGCCGCCACCGGCAACTTCAGTCACAAGCTTGGCCAGGGCGGGTTCGGTCCCGTCTTCAAGGTAACCGATCGTTCGAGCGAGCTGGGATTTGGGTTGCGACGCTGAACAATCGCTTCGACATCTGTCATGCGCAGGGGAGGCTGCCGGACGGGCGGGAGGTGGCGGTGAAGCAGCTGGGGATGGGGTCGCGGCAGGGGGCGAAGGAGTTCCAGAACGAGGCGATGCTGCTGTCGCGGGTGCAGCACAAGAACGTCGTCAACCTCTACGGCTACTGCTCCCATGGCGACGAGAAGCTCCTCGTCTACGAGTTCGTCTCCAACCAAAGCCTCGACAAGCTCCTCTTCTCCCGTACGTCTCCTCCTCATCCATTTTTCCATCTGTTAAATATTTAGTTACTGTAGTTAGCTTTGCGCGTAATTAGCGGAGACTGGTAAATAAATAAATAAATAAGGTAAAAACTGAAATAAACTAAACACACGGCATTACTAAACATAAAGATAGCCTTTTAGTTTTTACCATTCTGTCATAAATTCATAGTAATTAATTAGATGATATTCAAATAAAATAAAGAAATAAATTTTAATTAAATTATGTTAGGAAAAAAACGTTTGAAGTATTACTAAATTTTATGCAAATTTTAATAAAAACTTAATTTCTTATTAACAGTATATATAATTTAATAGAGATTCTAGGTAATACTATATTACTTATTTTATTAATTGTAGGATGCTAAATTATGGATAAAATAAATTTTAAAAAGAAAAAAAAATATTATAAATTTAATATTTTATAATTAATAAGATAAATAATATAATGTTAGATAATAGCATCATCATTATTTCACATATATACCTTTATTTTTTTTTCTTTGAAAGCTTTAAACGATTTTTTAAACTTTATATTAAATAAGCTTACCAACTCGACACTGTAGTCCTTCAGTAAGTTTCATATAATCATAATAATATATTTTTCTTATATCATCATCATCTTCTGTTAACGTTGACGTCAATGTGAAATGTTGACGTATTTCGCCTTTGACCTCAAATCTATTGCTTGACTTGATGCGTTTCCACGTGTGAACCATGAGTACAAGTTCTTATGGGCCCTGTTTGGCAAGTAGAATAGGAGGTTCTCCGGGTTCTAGTGAATAGTTTGATTTGATAGATTAGTTCTAATAGTGTAGGTTCTATGGGTGTTTGGATGAAAAGTGAGAACCGAAAATATAAAATTTATTTTTAATAAAAAATAAACTTAAGTGATTTACAAAATTATAGTAAGTAATTATTTTTAAAACTATTACTATTAAAATATATTAAAAAATAATACAAAATATAAAATTAATTTACAAGTTAATTTTTTGATAAAAAAATATTAAAAATATTGATTAAAACTATTTTAAAAGTTTGTTAATAATAACAATTAAGACTATTAAAAATAATTAATAAATAATATAAAATTAATCTCACCAATTAATAATTTTTTAAAATATTTGTAAGAAGTATCTATTAATCTATTTTAAAATATAAATAATAAATAATATAAAATTAATCTTATGAATAAATAATAATTATTTTAGAAAATAATTTTAGTTTCATATATAAATTAATAAAATAATGTATAAGTAAAAATATTAGTTAAAAGTATTATTATATAATATTAGCAGTAAAAAAAAAACAGCGTGTAAAAAAATTTAAAAAAAAATAAAAAAAAAGCTGCAACAGCAGCGTACGCTGCTGTTGCAGCAATGCCGGTTCCTGCTAAAAAGCAGGAACCGGCTGCTGAAACCCCGGGTCACGTGACTCGGGGTTCCAGCCTATCCGGTTCCTCAAAACGTCATCTCGTTTGGGGAACCGGATAGGAACCAGAGCCAGAACCAATGGGTTCTGGCTCCGGTTCGGGTTCCCAAACGGGGCCATGGGGTTTGCATGCCTCATTGGTCATCGCCGCATGTATCATAAAGTTGGTTGATAAATAAAATATATTAAGAATTGTTGAACCTGCCATCATTTTTATACATTTGCATGATACAATGGGCTTTACCGTCATATTATAAAACAACTTGACAATTAAACGTGTAAAATATCTAGATTTATATCGACGTACAGGGAGTCCTACCTAAAGTGATGTTGATAGTATCATAGTTAATCTTAAATTAACTTAAAGCTTTGCACACGATAGATATTTTTTATCAATATTTTCCACAGATTACATCTTCGTACTTCATAGGTGGGCTGCTGCAATAATGAATGACTTGCTCACGAAACTCTTTTTATTTTATTAATTGGTTGTACATCGTTTGTTTGGACTATGAATAGGATCATATACTTTCCATAGAGATTGATGTGCCAGTTCTTTTTTTTTTGAATTATGTGTCAGATCTTTTTGCTGTCATAACTCTTGATAGGGACTTCCTTTTTATCTTATACTGTTTGGATCTTTTTATCATTAATATTCTTTTAAAAAATAGTTTTTATGGATCTAACTCGGACGTCCTTGGACATCATATTTCTCTCTTTCCAACCATCTTTCAGAAAAAAAATGTCTCAAATTTAACTCATTTCATTAATCTCATCTTCTATTTGAGTTATAGATCTTTGATGTGATTCTAATTAAAAATGAGAGACATAATCTCCATTTCCTTTATGACATACTTATTAATATTTTTTTTATTATACAGATTAACTTACCAATTATATATGTATTAATAGTAGGATATTTTTTTCTTTAAATTGTATACAAGATACCCATTTTTTACGTTGGTCAAGATATTTCGTGTTGACAATCACGAAAAGTATTTCCTCGAAATGCACGTGCTTGAGATGCTTTTCACAAATTTGTGTGGATAACATTTGTATCTTTGGCTAGCTTAAGTCAAACAATTGAATTCTCTTCTTATTGCTGGGGAATGTGATCACGCAATTAGCTCGTGGAAAAAACAAGGAAACATACGTTCTTGTTTTTTTTGCAACTTTTTTATACGTATCAGCTGTATTTTATTGCTTGTTGATCATTTCATGGACACGCTTCTTTTTCCTCTGCAAGTCCATCGACTTTGAACTGTTTTAAGTATAGAAGTTATTATACTGCTGATCTGGTCACATAGTTGCTATATGTATATGCTGATGTGGCATCTATTTTGGCAGTGGCATGAGAGTACCACAACAGCATAATAACTTGTTTAATCAGTTTCTATATACATAATTACATATACATACGTATTACATATATATATATTATATGTGTGTGTGTAAAAAAGAGAACTATTCATGGATAAATTAAAGTTGAATGATGAATGCCGAACTAAAGAAAAGTTAGAGATCGAAGTTGGATAAGAATTGACTCGCTCTTGGGCTTGAGCTTTGAGTATTATATTTTGTTCGGTTCTTTTACATTGAAGGCTGTTTAGGCGGCTATGTTTCATCAACTAATCTGATTCCCATGTTTATCAAATCTTCATTATTTTTATTCTCTTAATAAACAATGCTATAATGATTATACGCTAACCATCGTCAATCAAGCCACTATTCATGTATCCGAACCGAAGCAGCCAAGGGAACAATGGCAAAAGCTATAAGTTCCAAAATTAGTAGTACAAGTTCTTATAGATGATCTTGCTGATGATGTCGCAGAAGATGACAGCCTGAGACGAACACAGTTGGATTGGAAACGAAGGTTCGATGTGATGGCAGGGGTGGCGCGCGGCCTGCTCTATTTGCACGAGGACGCGCACGTCCCGATCATCCACCGGGACATCAAGGCGAGCAACATATTGCTGGACGACCGATGGGTCCCTAAGATCGCCGACTTCGGAATGGCCCGGTTGTTCCCCGAGGACCAGACGCACGTCAACACCCGTGTGGCCGGCACCAACGGCTACATGGCCCCGGAGTACATGATGCACGGCGTCCTCTCCACCAAGGCCGACGTTTTCAGCTTCGGCGTCCTGGTTCTCGAGCTCGTCGCCGGCCAGAGGAATTCCGGGTTTGTTCTGCTCCCCGACACCGAAGCCGACAGCCTTCTCGAATGGGTATATACATCCTTGAACAGCATCTCATCCGTTACTTATCCATAGCCATGAGCTAAACTTGGTGCACGCACAAAACATATGTTATAATTGTGACAGGCTTGGAAGCTGTACAAGAGGGGCCACACTCTGGACATGTTGGATCATGCACTGAAGTCCACCGTCGATCTGGAGCAAGCTTCGATGTGCGTGCAGATCGGCCTTCTCTGCACTCAGGCTGACCCGAAGCTGCGGCCGGACATGAGGCGAGTCGTGGTCATTCTGTCCAAGAAGTCGACTGCGTTGGAGGAGCCCACGAGGCCCGGGATCCCTGGTTCCAGGTATCGAAGAACTTGCAGATCGAACAAAGGTTCCTCCAGCCGGAATTCGCCCGGCGATTCCTCCTTCAGTACGAACACTGCATCTACTGCTAACACTACAGCTACCACTTCAACCACCGCCACCTTGATTAGCCCAAGGCTTCCTCCGCATGGAGAACCAGTACAGTCGATCCGGCATGATTCCGGAGTTACGTCTAGAACAAGGAGAAGCTCAAAACAGCAAATATTGCATGAGATACAATGTGATGATGATAAATAGTTCCTGCTTTCTTTTTAGAGTTGTGTGATGTGAGCACGTAGATATGTAGATGATTGCGTTAATTTTTTCCTTTGGTCGACATTAAATTTGTTGCGGTTCCATACATGTAGTGCAGATGATGGTGTGGGAGTTTAGAAGGTATTCTTTGGTCAGGAGAAGTACAAGTTTTGTGCAGTTCACATATTTTGTAGATTAGCAGATACTTGACAAGGAAATTGATGGTTCGAGATAGGTGTCTCACGTATTGTTCTTCTCTTCTCTGGCTAGCTAAATGTGGTATGTTGTGTCTTCCAAAAAATTAGGGAGGGAGATGTCCCGAGCCCCCTTGCGAAGTGCAAACATGTCTCGATATATATATATATATATATATGAGAATGAGAGAGAGAGAGAGAGAGAGAGAGAGAGGCATTTGGTTTGTCAAGTTCCTCAGCGTGTGCGAAACAAATAATATATGCAATTTTGTTGTACATTCATTGTCCCATTAAAATATGTGTTGTGTCCTTTTAACAAAAAAATAAAGATACTGCAATATGCATATTTCGAAGAAAAAAAAGTTCAAAAAATGACTATTTTTTATGTATAATAGACAAAATGGGAGAGAATAAAATTGGAGGGCAATGAGTAGTGTAAGTCCACATAACTTAATGCAGTAGTTTCAAGTTTCAACTAAATTTGGTTGATATTAAAAGTTACTAACTCCGCGTACAAATATTAAAACCATCAGTTTAATTAAGATTTAATTTTTCACCCCTCCGTTCAAGTACAAAATTAGTAATATGTAAATAATTCTGAATATCAAGGTTGCGTTTGAATAGAGAATAGAGAGTTTTTTGAGTTTTTTGATATGATAAATTAATTTTAATTGTGTTTGGATGAACTAAAAATATAATAATTATAAATTAGTTCTAAGGGTGTTTAAATAAAAAGTGAGAAGTAGAAATATAAAATATTTTTTTAATAAAGATAAAATTTATTTTAATTTAAAAATTATATGAAGTAATATAAAATTAATATCATAAATTAATATTTTCATAAAAATATATTTTATAAAATATCTCGGTTAAAACTAATAAAAAGTAATTAATGAATAACATAAAATTAATCTCACAAAATATTATTTTAACAATAATATTTTCATAAAGAAATTTGTTTAAAGAATTATTAATTATACTAATAAAATAATTTATATTATAAACTATACATAAAGTAATAGATTATTTTCTTATACAATAAATTTAAATAACATAAAATTATTCTCATGAATAATTTATGAAACTTATTTTAATTTCATATTTAAATTAATAAAATGTTATCATAAAGATAATATAAAAAATTAATTAAAAAAATATAATGAGATAATTAAGAATTTATAATTATATTATTAAGTTAGTATTAAATCAAAATTATAATTTAAAGTTAAAAGTTGAATAAGAAAAAAAAGGAAAAAAGTGACTAAATAAAAAAAAAACGTTGCAACAACAGCATTAAATACTACTGTTGCAGTATGTGTGTACGAAAATCAACGATTCTTGCTAAAAGCATGAACCAGTAGTAAGAACACTTAGTCATGTGACCCGAAATTTTTACCTCGAGTTTGATGTCTAGTTTGACATCTTATCATTTGGGAAATCAGATTAAAGAAAAAAAAATAGTAGCTACACATCTCTCCCACTACACATTTCTTTTAGCTATAAAATTATACAAAGTTCTTATTATTTTTCCCGGTAAAGAAAGTCGCTTATTAAATTCTGTTATAACTCTCCATATGAGTTCTATTGACTTTTGGCGACTGCATTTTTTTTATAAACCTTTATTATTTTCAATTATCTTTTATTTAAGCTGATTTAGTTTTTGCTTTAAAAAAAAGGAAAAAAAATAAAGTAGAATCTTAAGTAGCCCAAGCCGAAGCCCAAAGTAGAAGCCCAGAAAACCCAGAATTGGCTTCCGTAGTCGCCCCCGTGCAAGAACAGATCCAGTGGTTCCTTTTTCCCATTCCCCCACCTCTTCCCCCGTCTATAAAACAATAAGAACACCTCCACCGAGACTTCTCATCTCTCATCTCCCAGGTCGAGGCGAAACCAGGAAAAGGTTCTTGCGGCCATTTAACCAAGCTCTCTCGAGGCGTCAGGCCGCTTCGCCACTCCCGCGCGGCCGCAATGGCCAAGCCGAAGAAGCAGAAGCCGGAGGAGCAGCCGAAGCCGGCGGGTGACAGCTCCGTCGGCATGTCTGTCCTCCACCAAAAGCTCTGCCTCTCGATCGACATGGACAAGCGGATGGTTCACGGGTAAGAGCGCGTCCCTCCCCGTCTTTTCTTCGCCCTGAGAAGGACCTCCTTGTTCGCTAGGGTTTCAGTAGCTAGGCTTTAGCTCAATCTTGATCGTTGCGGGAACTTCTGTTGGAGCCAGTGATTGAGTGTAATTAGGGTTCCTCGATTCTTGGTATTGGAGATGCAGTCGGGGGCAGCTTTAACTGAGGTGGTTTTTGGATGGTTTAATTCCTGAACGAGGGGTTGATCTTCGCCCTCCTCGGATTAAAGTAAAAGTTTACTGGTCGTATGGGATGCTTGGAATCCAGAGCGTTAATTTTCAACATACTAGTGCAGAATGCGGGCATTTTCACTTGTGTACAGTATGTTCTGGTGAAAATTAAAATGCCAGGGGATGAAGTGGCGTGCTTAGTTTCTTGATTTCGTTTTGAAGTCTAACAATTTTGACCTTTATAGATTGATTTGTCCATTACATGGTCATCGAGTATTATTCATTTTATGCCACTTAATGCAAAGTGGTTTGTTGAGCTTACCCACTTTAAATGTACTCAGTTGCCATAAAACAAATTTGAACTCAATGATTCTGGCCTTTCAATGAAGAAGAATCCAGAGTAAAGTTTGTAGTTGTGTACCACTGAGCTAACATGAAGCTAAGTCGTTGAAGTGTGTGAGCTGACTGAGGCAATTTAGACCAAAGGTTCTAGTCGTGTACCACTGAGCTAACATGAAGCTAAGGTAGTTGAAGTCTATGAGCTGACTGAGGCAATTTTTTTTTCACTGTCAAACTTGAGATGCCAAAACCCAGTATGAAGTTTATGCGTATTAAACACTTGAGATGTATTCTAATAGTCAAATCTTTGTTGCTCCTATTTTGGTGTTTTTTTTCTTTTGACAAGACTGTTAGTGTTTTTAATGAAATTTATCCTTATCTTCTCTTTTAGGATTAAACAGTTCAAAAGTTCTTAAAGAATTTGAAAAATGGTCTTAAATGCGATGATGAATTAAGTTGAAATATTGTGAGTTTGGAATTTTTGCCTGTACATTGCTTAATGTCCTCTTGCATTATATCTGGTCTTACTTTTGGTGGGTGGGTGATCTTTTTCTATTTTCTCCTTTTTTTTCTCTTGGAATCATATTGGTCAGTTTAATTATCTTTTCCCAACTATGCTAATCAGTTATGATCAGCTTAATTATCTTTCTCCAAATATGCTAATCACTTTTTTTATCGAGGTTAGATTGTTGATCTTGATTATACTATTACTATTTCCTATAACTTCTTTTTCGTTGCTACTCCTGAAATAATACTTCATTACTAACTCGGTACATGTTACGTTATCTTTTTCTAGTCTTGATTTAAATGAAGTTTTAAGACAGAGTCTCACCATGTTCTAAGCACAGTTGTTCAGAAAAAAAATTATAATTATTTGTGAATTGCGGTGGTTTGTGTTTAAGCTTGAGTAATAGCATGAATATTCAAAAGGATTTCGTTCATTTGCACCTTATAATATTCTTCTTGTCGTAATGATTCCTTTTATTGTAATGGTTCTTGGAGGTTAAATCTATTAGGTTGCTAAAGGCTTGATGCTAAATACTCTTTCTGACAATTAAGGTACACCGAGTTGAAAATCATTGTGCAAGAGGGTCAGAATGTGGCTTTACATGCTGATAACATGGCAATTACACAGATAACTGTAAATGGGGAACCAGCTGAGTTTGAGTACTCCTCACATCATCAAGTTAATGAGGATGATAATAAGTTCTGTTTGCTATCATGTTCCCAAGCAGCTTCTGAAGTGGCATGCTCTGTATATATGTCGTCATTGGACAAAGAAAGAGTTCCCAATTTACTTATTGCTTGTAATAACTTGGCCAAGTCAAATCAGAAACAGATGGATGACAATGGGAAAAACATAGTAGAAATCTGTTCTGGTGAACAGATTGTTAATGGTCACAATGGTCAAAATGGTCATCCCGCGGAGAAGGTAATGTGAATATATTCCATCATTTCTTCTCATGCCAACTTCTTTATAGAACCCTCTCTTTCCGTTGTTCATGTTTGGCAATCAAGGTTACAATATCTTATGTGTTTGTGTCTTGCAGAATGTGATGGTAATACATATTGATTATCATTTAGAGAGGGCCGAGACTGGTATACATTTTGTTAACAATGTACTGCACACTGATAACCAAATAAGGCGTTCACACTGCTGGTTTCCTTGTGCATATGGTTCCCATCAGTGCACGTATGTATTAACTTAATGATTACTATGATTATTCATAACTTTTTTCTGTTTGGCTAGATGTTTCCCGTCACATATTAAACTTTTTTTTTATTTTATCAGGTTTGATCTTGAGTACACAGTGAACTCTAATTTTGTGGCTGTTAGCAATGGTGACTTGCTCTACCAGGTTTGTCAGTGGTTCATAGCATTGTTTCATTGTAGTTTTATCTGGAAGCAAAGTCATTTCAGTAAACATTACACCCAGAAAAATGTCACCTCAGTAAAAGGTTGCTTCATTAATCTTTTACCTGAAATACTAGCTTTACTAGCTACTGGAAGAATATGTATTTTGGTTTAAATTACATTCTATGTGGTCTCACTATTATGTTTAATATAATAGATTGATTTTACCTTGGATGTACCTCCCCAAAATTCTTCTATTGCTATTGAAATATTGGCATTGGAACCTTAGATTGGTTTTCCAAAATTTAAATTTGGTGGTTGCACAAGTGGCCCTGTTTTTAGTATTGAAAAGTTATAGGCATATTTATGGTTGTGCAGTTTCACATCTATGTTAGTATACTATAGGCCATTTGGAGTAAAAGAAGTGAATGCGATTTTCGCATTGAGCAATTCTATATAGGTAATATCGTGCAGATGGCGGGAGGTTTGATTAAAGAATGGGGAGAGTGATTGGTGATAAAGATTCATTAAATATACATACATGTACATGCATTGTGTGTGAAGTTTCTTCTTACCAATAAAGCGGATAGCTGGCCTATTGCCTTGCCATCCTTTTTGCCCTAAAAAAGTTTCGTGTCTATGTTGATCCAGTAAATTTAGACATGTTTTAATTTGAGCTACTTAACTAGGCTACACATCTAGGTTATTTTTCTTCTTCCTTAACAATGCTACTTTTGATTAACAACAACCTCATGCAGGTTTTGGGCAAAACTGATCCTTCATGTAAAACTTATGTGTATAAGCTAACCTCCCCAGTTACTGCTGAATGGATATCATTGACTGTCGCACCTTTTGAAATTCTTCCGGACAGCCATAATGCTGTCATATCTCACATGTGTTTATCACCAAGCTTTTCAATGCTTCAGAATACAGTAGGCTTTTTCCACAATGTCTTCAGGTATTATTTCTAAATTTTAAATAGATCATTGGACTTTTGTTGCTTTTGGGATATGTATTCTTGGACAAACATTGCCTTTCCTAAAATAATGTCATACCTAATATTTCTATTCTGCAGCCACTATGAAGATTACCTTTCAACATGTTTTCCATTTGGCTCATACAAGCAAATGTTCCTTCCAGAAGAAATAACTGTATCTCCAATTAACTTTGGTGCCTCCACTTGTGTCTTCAGTTCCCATCTTTTATTTGATGATAAGGTTATTGATCAGGTATGTTATTCCAAATTCTTTAATGCGGTTTAAATATCTTTTATTACACATGCTGCTATGCATCGTTTTCTTATCATCTTTGTCTATGCATTCCACAGACAATTGAAACTAGAATAAAGCTTGCTTATGCCCTTGCACGGCAATGGTTTGGAGTATACATCACTGCTGAAGAGCCAACAGATGGTAAGTCTTTCAGGAACTAGTCATGAGCTGAGAGAACAGATGATGTCTTTCATAAATCATGAGCAGCAGTTTTGGCTTGGATGGAATCCTTTAGTCAATGCAATCTGTATGTTTGCAGAATGGTTAATAGATGGATTAGCTGGATTTCTTACTGATACTTATGTTAAACGTTTCCTTGGAAACAATGAGGCACGCTATCGACGTTTCAAGGTCTGTTATCCTATTCATTTAATTGAATGCTGTTTCTGTATATTTGCAATTCAAGTATGTTGTTTCATATTATATTTTTTGAAAATACAACTCAAGAATAAACTAAATTGGATCATGATACTTTTTCTAGAGCAATTGGAATGCTTGATACTTGGTTGAATATAGAAGTAAAGTTTTTCTACAAAAGAATATAGAAGTAAAGTCTGCCTTTAGGCTTTGTTTGGGAACTAATTAATAGAGGGGTGTTATGAGATGGTGGAGTATAGGGTGGGGTGGTTTGTTTGGGAACTAACTAATAGAGGGGAGGTTATGAGATGGTGGAGTATAGGGTGGGGTGGTGGAGTGTGGTGGATTATTATTAAACTCATGTTTGGATAAAATTTTATAGTGGTGGATGAGTTAAACTAAATCATGGCATGTTTGAATAATTTAAATAAAAGTCATTTATACCCTTTATTATATATTACTATTTATGACCCTTAATAAATATAATATTATTATATATTTATTTGATTTATTATAATATTTATATATTTATCATTATTTATATCTCTTTATATGTTTTTTTTCTCTTATCTTTAGTATTTTTTGAATAATTTAAATAAAAGTCATTTATACCCTTTATTATATATTACTATTTATGACCCTTAATAAATATAATATTATTATATATTTATTTGATTTATTATAATATTTATATATTTATCATTATTTATATCTCTTTATATGTTTTTTTTCTCTTATCTTTAGTATTGTTTTCTCTCAATGTATTTTGTTTCTTTCTCAATATTTTTATCTTTTTATTTTTTTTAAATAAAGATAAAAAAGATTGAAGAAGATAGATAAATATAAAAAGAGTGAAAAAATTAATATTATCATTACATAAATAAAAAACATTGTTCAAATGACAATACTTTAAAAATAATTGTTTATCTCAAATTCAATAAAAATAACTAATTTGAAAAAAAGTATTATGATGACATTCAATATGACAAAAAATTAGTCCGAGGAAAAACATATGTGAATGAATAAAAGTTAAACAAATATAAGTATTAAATAATTATAAAATATGATAGAAAAAAAGTTAAACCAACAAATGAACTCAAATCAAATTTTTTTTATCATAAATCAAAATAATGTAAGGAAGAATATAATTTTAAATAAACTATGGCATAATTTTAGAAAGTTATTTAAAAGGGATAGTTTTGCCTAAAAAGTTTCATTCCCCTTAATTCTACCAATTTGGTGGAATGAAATATTTGGGGTTTGGAGGTGTGACTCACCCCTCCAAACCTCAATGATTTCTATAATTTTTTTTATCCAAACATGATTTAACTAACACTACCCACCCATCTTCCACCTTATTTCCCCTAATACCTCAATCCAAACAAGGCCTTAGTTCTTGTCTCAATTCTTGTGAACTATGTGATAGTGTAGTTGGTGCAAGGTATTGATTAGTCCCTAAGCCTAATCCAATATACACTAGGCAAAGTTATCTGTTTAGTGAAGAATTATAATAATATTTCTCTGTAAAAGTAATGTATTTATAAAATGCAATCTATCTAAATGCAAAATCAGTGTTATCTTTAACTCACATATCTAATCCACTTTATGGGTTATTGTGGTTTTATAAATTGGAGATAAGGAAAATAGAGGACAATTAAAAGGGAGTTCAATAACAACAAAGAAGTCCATAAGATGGTATGATGGTTTTCTTGTTATTTTTTTTGAAAAGGTTTTCTTGTTATTATGAGCAGTGAAACAAATATTATGCAATTTTTTTGCAAACATAAGAAAGTAGAAACTATATGGGGCAGAATGTAAAACTTTCGTCGTTTTGATTTTAATTAGAATGTTAGTTATGGATATTTAGAAGGTACATTTGCTTAGACTTGTGAATGCTACTTGAATTTGTTAACGTTAATCAAAGCAGGCATGATATTGGTAGGATACTATATACAAAGTTAATATAGGGGAGACTCTTGGAAATGCTTTCTCAAAGTTTGTTTTACCTTTATAAGCACTTTGAGAAGTTTGGTGCATAAGGCTAAAAGGTGTTTTTACCATTTGCCTTCAAAGATACTTTTCCAATGAAGATAGCAGTAACATGTTATCAAAATACTTTGAAAATGCAATTTTGTAAACCTAAATGCAACTTCTAACCTGCCCAAAGAAAAAATCTAAAGGCATTGGAGGGGGATAGAAGGTATTATCCTTACAAGTGTAATTTTCTTTTAGATTCTATGCTCTGTCCCACATTAACCATATTATTTTTAGTGTTGATCTTATGTGTTTTGTTGAAAGTAGATTCAGTTACATAACCTAATATGGAAGCGCATCTAATCACCTTAAAAAAGTAAGCTTATCTAATCATCTAATACAGCAAGCTACCTATCTTCTGCATGAGAATGCTTCAAGCATATAAATAAAGAGAGAAAGAAAGAAATATAGAATGGAACTCTTTGATCAGTTAAATCAGTTACCTCTCTACATTGTGTCACAGGTTGGCAATAGCATGACAAAGGGCATTTGATATATCTTATAAGCTTATTTTCCAAATCTCTACGTGTTAAACATTTTTTTGGCCTTTAGCGTCTACTTGGTTTGACCAATAGCATGACAAAGGGCGTTTGACTTTCTTTTATCCTTTTCCACAATATTTTCATCATATAAAAAATTCTTGATCTCTTCCATTCTCTTTCTACTTCTCCCTTATCTTTTAAGACAAAAAAGTAACACCCTCTGGTTTTGAGAGATGGCCAGACAGCCCCCACTGCCCTTCCAATCGTTGCTTGCAGGACTGCCAACCACTGGAAAGGAAGATGATGAGAGCGCTGCCTTCCAACTAAACTAGAGAAGGACGGCAGCTCTGCCACCCTCCTCCACTGAAACGGAGGATGGCATGAGCGCCACCCTCCTCCAACTAGACTAGAGAAGGACGACAGCAGCTGCCCCCCTCGATGTGCGCTTTATTGAGATTGTAGTTCATTAACCAAGGTCCATAGGGGGATCCCTCTCTATTTATTTAAAATTGTTTCAACAACAACAACAAAGCCTTATCCCACTAGGTGGGGTCGGCTACATGGATCATACGACGCCATTGCGCTCTATCAGTAACCAAATTTTTAGGTATATTATTCGCTAATAG
>LTAE01001115.1:35109-48611 GCA_001647135.1 Pontederia paniculata | reverse complement strand
CTCTCTCTCTCTCTCTCTCTCTCTCTCTGGGAGGAGAGCTCACCATCTTAAATCTCGATAAAATAATTAAATCTTGACACCCAAGTCTAGAGGGGCACCGTCTCTCAGCATGCACTGACATCTTTTCCTAGGGAGGCCTAGGGGTTTAGCTAGAGTACTCTCTTAGGTAAAAGCATAATCCCACTCTCGCGGCAGTCACTAATCAGCAAGCACCCACTCTCGTGGAGTATGCTCGTGGGGCCTACTAAGAGATCAATTCTCCAAGTTACCTATCAAGCCTCTCTCGAGGTCCAGGCAATAACTCGATTCCCCTTTCTATTCAAATCTATAAGTCAAATTCAAGATTGTTGTTGCTCGCTCCGGATCAAGCTCTAGAGGTAGGGGCCGACTCTCATCTATCCCCTAACTTATAAGGCATAACCTGGACTAAGGTTCCCCCAAACTTCATCAATAGCCTCTCGGCTCACTGTGTGAATGTGGCAGCACTATATGGCCCTCGCGGACAGTGTGCACTTGGGAAGAACCAAACAAACAACAAGAAAATAAACACAATATTCCATTACGAATCAAAGCACGAGATCAAGTAGGCGATATAGGAAATTAAACTTAAAATATTTATAGCAGAATAGATAGAAACAGAGATTCCCCCAAAATTTCGACGATAAGAGTTTAGCTGCACATCTTGGGGCTAATAGTTACAAAATAAAGAAATAGTTCAGCCAACATAGTTCTTTGCTGGAAATTAAACTAAGTGCAATAAATAATAGAGCTCCGGCGTTCGTCTTCCCTTGGTCACATCATCTTTTTCCTCTTCTATCCTCCTCCATGTCGTCTTCAGGCCTTTTACATTGCTTCCCCCAAAATTCGGAGGTGAAAAGAATTTGAAATCTCCAAAATCCTCAAAATCTCTGCCAGATGAGGGGTCAGCTCTGCAAAATTCTGGGTGTTAGTTATGGAAGTTACCCCGGTCCCTCAACTGCAACAAAAAAGGAAAGAATTTTAAAATTTCAAATGTTCAAACCGCACAAATTATGGAAATTATTAAAATCCTCCTCAAATTAGTTTAGAATCCAAAATCCAAATATAGTGATGTTGAATATTCAAAATGCGGAAAATGGATATAAATCAGCGGATAATGACAAAAATATAGCTCGGGGCAAGCTTTTTGGAGGTTGGTCAAGCTATTTAGGTATACATTTTCCTATCATCAAATTCCCTCAAACTTAAGACTTTTCTTTTCCTCAAGCAAATAAATTAGAGAATTTTAAGATCAAAAGATAAGATTCAAATCCGATCACAAAATAAACAATATATCAATTTACCCATACTCAAGATATTCAACCCCCAAACACCATTTATAGCTTAAGTAGGTTCAGACTCTGAGTAGTGATCACCGAAACCAAGGAGTAGGGCTGCTCGAGAGCTTACCCCAACCTATTTTTACTAAGTTCAACTTGTCTTAGACCTATGGCCCTTCCTCTCCAAGGATTGGATTTTTAGCTTAGCCCTCACTTGTTTTTTTCATCTTTTTTTTTCTTTGCAATTTTTGACTCAACCTACATGTGTTTCTCTATTTGGGCAAGAAAGGTGTGACTTGACCCCCTCAACACGGGCCGTGCTTTTCTTCTTAGAATACTTAGCTTGGGTGTTAGAGGTGCGGTGCAATACTCATGTCCTAGATAGAGGAGTAGTCAAGTTTGGGTTCTCCACAGCACTATCCCGCACATTTCTTCCTAAAATACTCAGGTGGGGTGCCCAGGTTGTGAAGTTCATCACATACTCAAATCTCTGGGTAGAGATAAGCAGAGTAGGTTCAACCTTTCAGGCATAGGTCGATAACACAAATAGGTTAGGGGTGAACCAATTTCTTTTTCAAGGCATTCTTTTTCAAATAAGTTTCAGATCCAGGGGGATAAAGGTCAAGCTTCTAGATCTAAGACCACGACTATTTCAAAAACAAATTGACAAGTTTCCTAGGTTTTGATCCTAACTCGGAGCCAAGTTAATTTTCCAAGTTTAAATTTATAGGTGCTCAAGAATCCAAAAAGTCCTAGGTTGTAAGTTTTGAAAATATGTTCATAATTCTCTCCAATTTTGAGTTTAGTGCAAGCAAAAATTAGCTTGGGACAAGCATATAGACAGGTTCAGGTTAAAGGGTCAAGTTCAAAAGGTTAGGGGTTAACAGTTCAGAATGTTCAAAGATCAGAGGTGGAAAATCTCAGAAAAATGAAAAATCTCTTTACAAATCGACATGGTACGATAATGATAAAAAGGTGTAGAGCATACCATCGTCTCCGCCAAACATAAAATCAACATTGTCCTAGTGTTGATTCATGGTGGGAGAGATCTAATATTTAAGAGCTGGAGGGGTGGAGTTCCGGGAGCTGATTGTTGTGCTCCTAGGTGTTGCTCGAGCCGCTTAATGTTCGCTGCCTGCCCTCCTAGTATTTTTATGACCTTCTTCAGGTCCTTCTGCAGTTGTTTATTTTGCACACACATATATTTAACCAAAGCATTTTTCTGCACCATCTGGGTTGCATAAGCATCCGGTGTGGCAACTGATGTGCTGGAGGCGGCAAGGTGGGGTTGAGCTGCTTGATTTGTCGAGTGGTGTTGTTGAAAGGTCTCGTGGATGTCCTTCTTCTTGGCAGCTGCGGTTGGTTCTACTAGCTCCTCCTGGTCTTCATCGCTCGCCGCTTCGGTAGAATGGACAGGCGCAAGGACCCAATTATTGCCCTCTACGATTGAAGTCTTGGAGGAATTGGGGAGGCGCAGTAGAGTTGAACGTGGGAGATTCAGGTAGAAGAGCTCATCGATCTGTGCAATAATCTTCATATTCAGGAGGGTGATGAGATCTACCTTTCCTACGATGCTCGAGCAGGCGTCCATGTTGTAAAAGTTCAATCGACAAGCTTCAGCAATTGATGTGAACAGTCCTCTGAAGGTGATGACTCCACTCTTCTAGCTAGCGAACTTCAAGAAATTTCTCAAGGCAAGTTCGGTGATGTTGATAGTTAACCCTTTGAGGAAGCCCCAAATTATGTAGAGTTCCCTTTCCTGGACCATTTGTTTTGTTTGGTGCGGCCGAATATAGTATTGGCGAGAACACGGTGGAGGTACTTCACCACAGGATTGGAAATGCTCGATGCCTTGGCATTCCGGTTGTACTCTTCATCGACATCAGTGATGAGGCTCCAAGTGTGTTGCTTGTTGTAGCCAGTGTCCTTCTTGTCTATCGGCTTTTCATGAAATCTCCACACTCGATCAAAATGGTTGAAGGTCCAATTGAAGTCCTTGTTGAACAGCGTGAATGAAGCAATCCTCCCAGAGATGTCCAGGGAGCTTAAGAATTCTTGTGCTATCTCTGGGTATATGATCCAGCTCTTGAAGAAAAATTGCTTGTCCCCCATCTTTTTAGTCTGGGTCTTGAAGTCATTGAGGAAGCCCAGTATATTCAAGGTCGTGCCATCCAGGTATTTTGTCGGAATGAAGCTTCAGCTGGATAGCGTCTTGTAGTGGTCTTCTTGCTTGATGTCGTTGAAGATGATGGTGGTGGGGCGCTGAATCAACTCGATGGAGTTCAAGTCCTGGAAGGCGGGGTCTTGTTCTTCATCAAATTGGGCTTCCAGGGTGACTTCTTTCTCCTCTCCAGGTGAGTCTTGCTCCTCCTCTTCCTCGAGCTGGGCTTGCTCCCCTTGAAGTAGGGCTTCTTCTCCTCTAAGGACGTCTACGTCTTCGTCCACTTCTTTTGTGCCTGTCCTGCCGAGGTCGGGGCTTGGTGAAGGACTAAGAAGTGTTGTAGCTTTGATTAGTGGTGGCATTGGTGAAGGAGGAATGGATCTCGGCGTCTGTTCGACTACCTCCATCTTTTATGATGCAGTTGGGGACGCAGGCTCAGAGATCGCTGGAGTTGGTGGTGTTAGGCGTGCTAGAGGAGATGTTGTTGTAGACGGATGCGTGATGATCTCTGTAGCGGGTGTGGTGGTGCTAGTAGGAAAAGCTGGAGGGGTAAACTTCGCAGGCGCTTCTATCACATCTTCCCAAATAGGAGAGAGGATGGGTGCAGTCGGTGCTTCTCTTCGGTCGCAGCATTAAAGGTCGTCATGATCTTCTTCTTCTTAGACTTTTTGTAGTTGTGCTTCTTCTCCTGCTGAAGAAGGAGCTTCCTCTTAGCGCTCTTCTTCTACTTCCTAAGTTAGGGGCTGCCAGACGGGGCAGGGTTGCTTGCCGACACTGTGTTTGTAGCCGCCAGTGCATTAGGGTTGGTCATGGCTAAGATGTTGTCAAGATCGACAGGGTCCTCAAGTGTGCACCCCCATTTTTCTTTTGACTTCAGCCTCCATATCTTCCTAGTCGCTTGTTCGTGTGTAGCCACTATCTCGCGAGATTTAGGGAAGATGGTTGTATGGGTGAGATCTGGAGGTTACGGAGGTTGGTGGCAGTTATGCAGGCGATTGCGGGTAAATCGCTCCTGGTACGGCAGGTGAGAGAGGCAGTGGAATTTGTTTCATCGCCGCAAATGAGGGTAGTAGGCTTTTTCTCTCTCCATGGTGTATTTATAGGGCGATAGCGTACGGGCTGGCCCCCTGCTGCCGTTTTTGCGTGTGGGCCAAGTGGGCCTCTATGGTTCTGGGTTGTGGGTCTGGTAGACAGGTGGTTTCCGGTTGAGGTTGCATAAGGGGCTAGGTCTCACCCCTTGGTACTCTTGTTAACCCTTGAACCTTAAAAGGTTGAGTCAAACTAAACTGGTTGGCAGCTTTATTCCTGCGTAAACAAAATTGGATTAAGTAAAAACTCTGGGTTGTCTCCCAGAAAGAGCATGTTTAAAGTCTCTGGTTGTACTTCCTTCTTCTAGGTGTCTTCAAGTAGGTCGTGAGGTTGGGGTTCATCTCATGAATCTTGGGTCAACCTGGTCAGATAGGCCTTGATTTGGTATTCGTTTACCGTGAATAGTTCCCCTTTCTCATTTCTGAGTTGGACTGCATCTGATGGATGGATTTTGTTGATGATGAAAGGGCCTGACCATCTCGATCTCAGCTTCCCTGGAAAGAAACGGATATAATTGAAAAGTAGCACAGGGTCACCTTCATTGAACTTCCTTTTCTGGATCCGACTGTCATGTCATAACTTGATTTTTTGTTTGTAGATACTGGCATTTTTGTAGGCTTGATTCTGGATCTCTTCTAGTTCGTTCATTTGGAGTTTTCTATGTTCACCAGCAGCTTGTAGGTTGAGGTTTAGGTACTTGATCACCCAATATGCCTTGTGCTCAAGCTCGATTGGTAAGTAGCAAGCCTTCCCAAATACAAGTCTGTAGGGGCTTGCTCCGATGGAAGTCTTGTAAGCTGTTCGGTAAGGCCACAAAGCGTCAGGAAGCTTGGAGCTCCAATCTTTTCTATATCTTGATACCACCTTTTCGAGGATGGCCTCGATCTGTCGATTGCTTACCTCAACCTGTCTGAATGTCTGCGGGTGGTAAGGAGTTGAGACTTTATGGTGGATCCATATTTTCTTAGCATGGCTTCAAACTGATTTTCCAAAAAAATGCTTCCCCCCATCACTAATCAAGACTCGAGGCATGCCGAATCGTGGGGAAATAGTCTTCATGAAAAGCTTCTATACTCATACCTTGCAGTAGGTGTTGTCTCCACCCATTTTGAGAAGTAGTCAACCGTCACCAGGATGTATTTGTAAGGACAGGAGTTTGGGAAGGGGCCCATATAGTCGACCCCTTAGATGTTGAAAATCTTCATTGCTTGAATTTCTCTTTGAGGCATTTCCTGGCGCTTCCCTATGTTGCATGATCTTTGGCAGTCATCGCATGTTGATACATAGACATGAATGTCTCTAAATAAGGTCAGCCTATAGGATCTTGGTGGCAGTTCTTTGGGTTCCCCCGTGACCTCCATGATGTGGGGTATGACATTCGGCAATAACCTTGCGGATTTCTTTGCCAGTTATGCACCTTCTTAATTGACCATCTGGGCTCTCCTTGAAGAGCAAGGGGTCATCCCAGAAGTAACTTTTGACTTTAGTGAAGAATTTCCTCTTTTGTTGTGGGGTAAGGTCTGGAGGTACCACCTTAGCCGCCAGAAAATTTTCTACATCGGCGAACCAGGGTGGACCTTGGCTGATAAGGGCTAGCAAGTAGTCGTCTGGAAATAGATCCTGAATGGGGATCGAGTCGTCCTTGAAGTCAGGAGGTAGTTGTAGCCTGGATAGATGGTCGGTGACTTGGTTCTTAGCTCTGCTTCGATTCTTAATATCGAGGTTGAATTCTTGTAAGTTAGGACCCATCTGATTAACCTGGGCTTCGCTTCCTTCTTAGAGAACAGATGCTTCAATGCCATGTGGTCGGTATGCATGATCACCTTGGAGCCGATCAGGTAGGGTCTAAATTTGTCCATGGCATAAACCACGGCTAGAAGCGCCTTCTCAGTCATTGTATAATTTTGCTGTGTAGGGTCGAGTGTCTTGCTAGCATAGTACATAACATGGTGGAGTTTGTCCTTCTTCTGACCCAGGACCGCTCTCACTGCATTGTCGTTGACGTCACACATAACCTCGAAAGGTAGGGTCCAATATGGAGATTGCATGATTAGAGCTGAGGTCAGATCTTCCTTGATTTTGTTGAAGGTCGAGAGACAGGCTTCGTCGAATATGAAATCGACGTCCTTGTGCAACAGGTCCATTAGGGGCTTGGCTATCTTGGAGAAATCCTGGATGAACCTCCGGTAGAAATCAGCATGACCCAAGAATCCTCAAGATTTGTGAGACAAATAGAAAAGGAAGGGCCATAGAATGAAAAATCGTCCATGAACACTTTCATAATCTTTTCAATATATTCAGAAAATATAGTAGTCATGCATCTTTGGAAGGTTGTGGGTGCATTACAAAGACCAAAAGGCATTCTCTTGTAGGCGAAGGTGCCATAGGGACAGGCAAAGGTGGTCTTCTCTTGATCAGTTGGGTGGAAGGTTATTTGGAGGAAGCCCGAGAAGCCATCTAGGTAGCAGAAATATTTGTGTTTGGCTAGCCTTTCCAACATCTAATCAATGAACGGTAGGGGGAAATGGTCCTTCTGGGTTGCTTTGTTTAACTTCCTAAAATCTACGCACTCATCCTCCAACCTGTGGTGGTTCGAGACAAGATCTTTTATCCTTTATTATTTTCAACTACGGTCAATACCTCCCTTCTTGGGAACAATCTGGATCGGGCTAATCCAGCTGCTATCCTGGATAGGATAGATTAGGTCGGAGTCTAATAGCTTGAGGATTTTCTTTTTAAATACCTCTTGGAGATTTGGGTTGAGCCTCCTTTGTCCTTCGATGGAAGATTTGGCATTATCTTTGAGAGGTATCCTGTGCATGCACAAGGATGGACTTAGGCATTTGAGATCGGTCATGGTGTAGCCAATGGCTTCCCTCTACCTCCCTAGCACCTCAAGTAATTGGTTAGTTTGGCCAAAGGTAAGGGCGGAGTTCACTATTACAGGATAGGTGGAGTTTGGACCAAGAAACTCATACATGAGTGTAGAGGATAAGGGCTTCATTTCTACCTTAGGGGGTTTTTCTGCACTTGAGAAGTTGAGCTGCTCTCCTGGGATGAGTGTTTCTACTCGGTATACTCTCTCAAATGGGATTTGATCTTCATCATCTTGTTCAAGGAGCCTTGTGAATAGGCTTGAGTCGGGGTCATCCAGCAATTCATCAGGTAGGGTCAAGCTTCTTTGGAGTGGGTCCTCTATGAGGATCACTGCTGAAACCTCTTGGATTACTTCGTCTTCTGATCTTGAGACCTCATGAACGGTGTCGTAGGAGAGATTTTCATAGTTTGTGCCAAGTTGAATTCTATCCTTTCTTCCCCCACCTGAAAGGATAGGGTCTCATTCCTGACATTGATGATGGCTCCAACAGTATCCATGAAGGATCTTCCCAAGATCAATGTTATGTTGACGTCTTCTTCCATGTTGAGGACTAGGAAGTCGGCTGGGATGTAGAACTTTCCAACCTTGATATGTATTCCTCTATGATGCCCTCAGGGTACTTTATAGATCTATCGGCAAGTTGTAGCATCTTATTGGTGGGTTTTAAATCTCCTACATCAAGTTTCCTGCATAAAGATAAAGGTATTAGGTTGACGCTGGTTCCCGGGTCGCATAGAGCTCTGCTGACCATGAGATTCCCAATTTCACATGGAATCGAGAAACTGTCTGGGTCTTTTAGCTTCGAGAGAAGCTAGTTTTGAATAACCGTGCTTGCTAAGATGTGTTTTAGGAATTTGGAGTAGAAAGGCATTTGTTGGATGGCCTCGGCCAATGGGATGTTGATATGCATGAATCTAGCAAATTGTTGGTCGCTTTGAGTTTTCATTAACCTTTGAGGGAAAGAAACGAATCTCAGGTCAACTGGAGCTTCTGAGGTATGGGGGCTTGTTTTAGAGGTGGGGGCATGCTTTGGCTGAGAGGTTCAAGTTCAGCTGATTTGGAGCTAGGCTCTGGGTTATCTTTAAGAATTGTTTTTGGCTGAGAATCCTCCTTGAGGTTTGCTTCTGGTTGGTCACTGGATCAACGTCTTGCGGGCTTGGTTTAGTTGTTTTAGGTGGAGCTTGTTGTTTAGGAGGTTCTTTTAGTTGCTTTCTGCACCTAAGAGACACAGCTTGACATTGTTCTCGAGAATTTATCTCAGGTTGCCCCGGGAACATCCCATGTGGTCTTGTAGCTGAGCTCGCTTGTTGTGCAATTTGATTTTCTAGGATCTTGTTAAGGGCAGCAAGCCCGTCAATCTTGGTGCACATTTGTCTCAAGGCTTCGTTATGTTGTTTCATTGCTTCGCTTTGCTGCCTAAGGAAATTTTCCATCATTGTTTCAAGGCTTGACTTTGCTTGAGGTGGGGGTAAAGCTACATAGGCAGGGGTGCAGATAAGGCCTATTGTTGTTGGTTGTTTTGAGGTGGGTACTGATTTTGTTTAAAGTTTTGAGCTGGGGGCCTTTGGTGGTTTGGGTTCTTATATGATAGGTTGGGATGGGATCTAATCCAAGGTGGACCTTGACTTTGGTATTGTCCCGCGGCTAGGTTTTGGCCATAAGTTGCCGCAGGGCTCTTGGACATTGTAGTTGATGGCTTAACATTGGGCGGCTACATGTTTGATCATCCAGCACTGCTCGCACCAGACAAAAGGTTGAGCAGGTTGGTTCAGGGTTACTTCTGCTACATAGATCTTGGAATGAGGAGGCGGGGTTGCTCTTCTTCTCCAGACTTTTCTGGAATAGGTTGATGAGGCTTTCTATTTGGGAAGAGAGTTGATCTATCTTGGCGGGGTTGGCGGCATCACTTTGTTCTTTGGGTATCTTTCTATTAACCCGGTCTTTAGGTCACTCTCGATGGGTTTTGATGACTCTTTCGATTAGCTGGTTAGTTTCATCTGTATTTTGGGACATGAATCTGCCCCCAGCTGCAGAGTTGAGGGTACACTTACTCTCGGGAGTGAGCCCACAGTAGAAGGTTTGCACGGTCATCCACTTGTGGTACCCATGGTTAGAGCACTGCTTCAGTAGTTTCTTGAACCTCTCACATGCTTCTTATAGAGACTCATTGTGCCATTGGATGAATGAGGTGATTTGGTTCCTCATTTGCACGATCTTTCCTAGGGGTTTGAATCTGGTCATGAAGGCTGGGAGGAGCTCATCCCATGTACTGATTGCATCCTCCTTTAATGAACGAAGCCAATCCTTGGTTCTATCCCGAAGAGAAAATGGAAATAGGTGAAGTCTGACCGTGTTGTCTCCGAGTCCATCGCATTTGAAGGTGTCGTATATCTCGATGAAGTTGATCAAGTGTTGGTTAGGATCTTCATGGGAAAGCCCGCCGAACTGGTGCTAACCCAAGTAACCCAATATGGTTGGATTAAACTAGAACTTATTGGAATTCACCTCTGGCATTCTGGAGTTCAGGCCTATAGTTGTAGGTTGTAGGTCTGCAGAATTCTTCAAGCGCTCGAGCTGCATCAGGGTTGGACGCAATATGTGGGTTAACTTGATTAGCTTGGCCCCCTACGGGATTAGCTTGACCCGAATTTGGATTTGGTTGGGTCATCTCGGTGTTATCTTCTGAAGCTCGAGCTTGGAGTTCTCGAAGTTTTTGCTCTCGCCTTCTTCTCCTAAAGTTCTGTTTGATCTCAAGATCGAACTCATGGATTTCTTCTTCTTCCGAGTTAGC
Source organism: Pontederia paniculata (assembly GCA_001647135.1). NCBI lineage: Eukaryota > Viridiplantae > Streptophyta > Magnoliopsida > Commelinales > Pontederiaceae > Pontederia > Pontederia paniculata. The sequence continues at coordinate 38,394 of LTAE01001115.1, read as the reverse complement.
TCTTAGCATGCACCTCTCAAGCAGAGGTTAGGGTTAAGCAGCAGATCTTGGATCAAAATAAGATAAAAGAATAAAACAAAAGGAACAAAAATGGAACAAAGAAATTTAAAAATTATAAACAAGATGTGCAATATAAACAATGGAAATAAAATTGAAATCAGAATAGCAGGGTTAAAGGTGCGAAAAATTAAAGACATCCCCGACAACGACGCCAAAAACTTGATGTGAAGTGTGGGTAAGATAGAAAATGACCACATGTTAGGGCATAAAGCCAGGGTCAAGTTTCTGTAAAAGATTTTCTTCACTTCAAATTTTAATATTTATAAACCTAGAACACTCCTATCAGCGCAAGTATACGGCAATCATCGAGTACTTCAGGTATCAATCCACAGGGAAACTTCATTTTCACGCATCTGCTTCCACTTTTCCTCAGACAAGCTCTCGCGGTTGGGACTTGACACAAGAGGTCCAAGCCCAACTGGAATAGGTGAGGGGTAATCAATTGAAAGAAGAAATAAGTTTTTGGGGTTTTTAAATAGAGAATGCAGGAATTAAAAGAAAGATACATCCAATTGTGAGAGGAAACTAGAACCTTGGGTTCACCTTTGAATCGCACCCATCCGCTCTTTGACGTGAATATATATAAAGTCGCCCAGGCCTTTACACCACGGGTCAAGGCAACCCCGCTCTCGCAATGAAGGCTCAAGGCTTGACCAAATGTAATATGGCCATAGTCACACTCTCTTTCAGGGAGGAGAGCTCACCGTCTTAAATTTTGATAAAATGATTTAATCTTGACACCCAAGTTCCAGAGGGGTACCGCCTCTCAGCGTGCACTGTCCTCTTTTCCTAGGAGGACATAGGGGTTTAGCTAGAGTACTCTCCTAGGTAGGAGCATAACCTCGCTCTCGCGGTGATCACCTAATCAGCAAGCCCCCACTCTCGTGGCATATGCTCGTGGGGCCTACTAAGAGATCAGTTCCTCAAGTTACCTATCAAGTCTCTCTCTAGGTCCAAGCAATAACTTGATTCTCCTCTCTATCCAAATCTATATGTCAAATTCAAGATTGTTGTTGCTCGCTCCGGGTCAAGCTCCGGAGGTAGGGGCCGACTCTCACCTATCCCCTAACTTATAAGGCATAACCTGGACTAAGGTTCCCCCAAACTTCATCAATAGTCTCTCGGCTCATTGTGTGAAGGTGGCAGCACTATATGGCCCTCACAGACAGTGTGCAATTGGGAAGAACCAAACAAACAACAAGAAAACAAACACAATGTTCCATTATGAATCAAAGCACGAGATCAAGTAGGCGATATAGGAAATGAAACTTAAAACATTTACAGCGGAATAGATAGAAACAGAGGTTCCCCAGGATTCTAGCAATAAGAGTTTAGTCGGACATCCTGGGCTAAAAGTTACAAAATAAGGAAATAGTTTAGCCAACATAGTTCTTTGCTGGAAATTAAACTAAGTGCATAAAATAATAGAGCTCTGGCGTATGTCCTTCCTTGGTCACATTGTTTTCTTCCTCTTTTATCCTCCTTCATGTCGTCTTTAGGCCTTTTCCATTGCTTCCCCGAAATTCGTAGGTGAGAAGAATTCAAAATCTGCAAAATCCCCAAAATCTCGGCCAGATGAAGGCTCAGCTCCATAAAATTCGGGGTGTCAGTTATGGAAGTTACCTCGGTCCCTCAGGTGCAACAAAAAAGGAAAGGATTTTAAATTTTCAAATGTTCAAACCGCACAAATCATGGAAATTAGTTAAAATCCTCCTCAAATTAGTTTAGAATCCCAAAATCCAAATATAGTGATGCTGAATATACAAAATATGGAAAATGGATATAAATCAGCGGATAATGTATACAAAAAAAAGTTTGGGGCAAACTTTTTGGAGGTTGGGTCAAGCTATTTAGGTATACCTTTTCCTGTCATCAAAGTTCACCCAAAAGTTGAGAAGAGAATATTACAAACTATGAATCAACCCAATGATATGACAATCGTCTTGTTCACAGAATCTGCAAAAATTCTTCTTCTTCTCTTGGCGTTTTGCTTCACTTCTGGCTCTTGATTTCTCACAATTTTCTCTTCAAAATCTTTCTTCAATTCTCTGGTATTTCCCTCAATAGATGGATCTGATGGTATTATGGACTTGAAGAGTCCTGGAATATCAAACTTCATTTTTTTTAGAAGATTAGGCTTAATTTGGGGTAAAATGGGCTTAAAAAGAATTATTTAAATTTTCCCTGTAAATTGTACTGTGACAGAAATGTCAAGGTCATGACCGAACAACTTTAATTGGTCACGATTAATTTTGCGACCCGTGACTATTGTGTCACGGCCATGGCCGAACAGCTTCTCGCCATCAGTGCCATGGCTCGTGACAGAAATGTCACGGCCGTGACCGAACAACATCGAAATGTCATGGCCCGTGATCTGGGAATCACGGTCATGACTGAAGCATTAGTTTTTCTTCTTATTATGTCATGGCCTGTGACCTGGGAATCACGGCCATGACTTTTCAACTATGTATGTAGCGTTCTCTTCAAAATGTACATGGCCGAGAAATCGATTTTACGGCTCGTGAAACATACTCACGGTCGTGCTTGTGTAGTCACGAGCTGTTGTCATGGGCTTGAGTTGACTGTCATGGCCCGTGACTTCATGAATTTTTTAACTATCGCGCTTTGGAAATTGTACTCTTCCTTCATCACACTGCCAAATGCCCTGGATACACAAAAATGCCATATAATGTAGATTTTGACTCCAAAAACTAAGATAGGATAAAATAAATGATATATATGATATATATGATATATATGATAATGAAATGCATGAAAATAATAGTAAAAGGCTATGAATAATATGATTAATTTGGAACGCATTAGTCTCTTCTCATTTCATAATATTCCAGGGTAAAGACGGCCCGTGTTGACCTTCATTGTCATGTTATCTCATATGTTGATCACAAGGCTCGTGTTCGATTTGGACACAGCCAGTGTTGGATCGTGATCGATTTGGGGTTTACATCATAACCATCTTAAAATTAAATTCGCCCTCGAATCTAGTGTTGGCGTCTATCATCCTATCATTTAGAATTTTTGTTTCTTCCTTGAGGAATATTATTTCTTTATTTATATCATGGATAACCTCCTTAAAAATAAGGTCAATTTCCATAATGTGTTGTGGCGTACCTATGATGTCATAGATATGTGGTTCCAACTCGGGTTCGACTACCATGCCGTATACACGGCCTTGTACCAACTTCGACCCCCCCCCCCCCCCGC